>CABHPQ010146102.1:25661-58320 GCA_902168405.1 Peromyscus aztecus
TCTCTCTCTCTCTCTCTCTCTCTCTCTCTCTCTCTCTCTCTCTCTCTTTCCCTCTCTCTGTCATTGACTTCCCAGGTGATCCACATGCCTCTATATCCAGGAGCTTGATGGTCTCTTTTCTTCATATCTGTCCACTTTGGGGGTGGAAGTAGAATGAGACTGGAGTCATTACTTTATTTCATTGCCTTATCCCTACTCCTGGTAGCATTGACAGGGTGTGGGTTCATGTATGTACCTTACATGCACAATATAAACACCAACATGTGGACAGTACTAAGATGCTGCAGTACAGTATCATTGTCACAGAGCTGAGATTCCTACTGCTTTTTCCATCAACAGAAGTCACAATGTCTCTTCAGTGTAGTGACTGCTTTTTAGACTCCACCTGCTTGTAAATATCTATTAGTGTAAATATTTAACTTTAGTTACTCTTTAAAATAATATAATTTGATTGATGACTTCATTGAATTAAGAAACACCTAAGGTGTCAATGAGAAAAATGATGTGTCTTTGAGGACATATGCTGAGAGGATTATCCACTTACCAAAATGCACATGGCACCATCTCATGCAATAGTATCCTGGACTAAATATTTTGTTAAAAAATGGAGAAAGCTGGCATTTCTTCTATACAATACCATGGCCCCAGCTGTTCCTACTAGGATTCATTCCACACAAAGATGGGCTGCATTCTCCTAATCTGTTGCCCCAAATAAATTCTTCCTCCCCTAAGTTGCTCTATATTGGGTATTTGGACACAGTAATGAGAAAAACAAGTAATTCAACCCACACATCATCATTTCACACAAATGTATTCTGTCTGGTAGAGTTTCAAACCAGACCAGGAATAGAAGACGATTTGCCTGTGGGGCATTTTCGTCATCAGTCTGCTTCTGCTTTACTAGATCCATATGAAGCCTCACTGTTTAAGACAATTCTCAGTGCAAGGACTGTAGACAGGGGTCTACTTAATAAATTAATGAAACAAAGCTTAAGTGAATTTTTTTCAGATCCTCATTGCCTTGTTAGAACAGCAAGAAGCAGTGGAGGGAGTTATTTTTTTTCTTTTTAATTGTATAGAAAACATTTCATACATCATTCAAAATACTTACAAAATATCCCATCTCATGCATTTATTATAAATGTATACATATATATACATAACAATAATTAAATGAAAAGGGGCATACATTTCAGAGGGAGCAGGGATCACACTCTAAGAATCTAGTATGTTTACATTGTACTATGGAACCACATACTGCCTCACACTCTCTAATTTCTCACTAATGCCTTTTCTCCCTCTTCTATATAGCATCTCAGTCTATATAGCATCTTCCTGCTCTATAAAAACTGACCAATAGGGAGGAAGCTTTCAGATATGTTCCAGTTTGATTTCTCTATACATGGAAACCAAAGTGCATGGTGTCTTCATCAAGAGGATCTTATCAACTATCTCTGACAACAAAGAAGAGTGACAAGAGCCAACAACTCAAAAGGAGGTGTATTAGTCAGGGTTCTCTAATGGAACATAACTTATTGAATACATACATGTATGTATAAATATTCAATCATATATGCAGTAGGAGAAATGATATCTAGATAAATGATAGAAGATTGATTATAGATAGATGATAGATAGATAGATATAGATAGATGATAGATAGATAGATAGATAGATAGATAGATAGATAGATAGATAGATAGATAGATAGATAGATTAAAAGAGGAGTTATTATCATTAGCTGTGGTCTAGGAAGTCTACCAATGGCTGTCTCATGAAGGAAAGGCCCAGAATCTGGTAGTTCTTCAGTCCATGAGACTGGATGTCTCAGCAGTCCTAATCTGGTGTGTGAGTCCAGAGGATTCCTAGAGAGCTGCAGGTTTTCAATCTAAGTTGGAATCGCAAAGAAGTAGATTCTAACATGAGTGAAAGAATGGCTCAGCAGCATGATATATGAACTTGTCAGTGAGAATGAGAGGAAGCTGGCAAAAAAACATAAACTTCCTTTAAACAGGTCCTTTTATGTGGGATTTCACCTCAAGAGGTGGCCCAGATTTAGGATGGGTCTTCCTGTCTCAAAAAAATCCAGATTTAGAATGGATCATCCTGGATAAATGATTCAACCAAGAAAGCCCCTCACAGGCAGGCCCAGCAGCTCAGATTTAAGTTGAATTCAGCTGTAGTCAAATTGATAAACAAGATTAGCTGTCATAGGATGTATTCTCACACCTCTAAGTAAGTTTCATTTTTGAGCAATTTGCTTGGGTTTCATGGACAACATTGTCCCAGTGTGTTGATATCTCCTTTCTCTCTCTCTCTCTCTCTCTCTCTCTCTCTCTCTCTCTCTCTCTCTCTCTCTCTCTCTCTCTCCTTCCCTCTCCCTCTCTCACCTCTCTCATTTCTTTGAGTCAGTGTCTTGAATGAAGCAAAGGTTATGTTGAGACAACTTCACATAAACTCTTTAAGATCAATATTTTCCAAGCACACAGGTATTTCATTGTATTTTTTACCTTTATGATTGCTGTGACAATACCTGATAAACTTAAGAGGGGAAGGTTTTATGTTGACTTTAAATCCAGGAGTAGACAAGATTGGTGCTCAGAAAGTTTGTTCCATACATAACACTACAAAAAAAATCATTTATGTGATTTTTATTTTAATACTTTCAAAGCAAAGATCTCTGAGTTTCTTTCTAGGGAGATTTTTGATCTTCCCAAAGTTTCAGTGGTCAATGTCCAGTAACAGATTTCATTTCCTCAACAAATATATCCTCTCTTGTTATTGTTTTTTGATGATAAGAGGTACTTATGACACATACAATCTGAATTCTAGTTTTTTCAGATGCTGTGTCTTTCTTAGGAAGTTTTCAGCCGGGCGGTGGTGGCGCACGCCTTTAATCCCAGCACTTAGGAGGCAGAGCCAGGCAGATCTCTGTGAGTTCAAGGCCAGCCTGGTCTACAGAGCAAGATCCAGGAAAGGCGCAAAGCTACACAGAGAAACCCTGTCTCGAAAAACAGGAAAAAAAAAAAAAAGGAAGTTTTCAGATGACCCAACAGCTTCAGTGTACATTATGAAGTTCAACCCAACTTCAGGGCTCTGTGATGTCAGCCTACATCATGTTATATTTCTACTTCTGAACCAATCCTCCTCACACACTCTTACATACAACTTTTCTAATCACTTTAATTTCACTTAATGTATCAACACTCTACTGTATTGCTTATTCAAGAGGAAGTTTCATTTCCCTTAGCTGAAAGAAAAGATTTTAGAAACAGAAAGTACTAAAAATACTAAAAAGTTCTATAATGCTACTCAACCATCATAAGAAGAAAGAAGAGTTACTTGTGATGCAAACTAACCATGTCTCATAACCTAGTATTTCATGCTACATGTTTGTAGTGTTGCTGAGATTATAAATACTAACTTGGTAGGGGTAACCCTCAGAGTTGGTACAGAACATTCCTAGACACCAAGTTCTCAACACAAAGGAGATCTATTGCCCTGCAGGGACAAGAGAAAGGCTTCTTCTAGACTGCACAAAGACTGACAGCAAGTGTCTCTGCAGAAGTGATTTTAAGGAGAAAAAAGGGGAAGTCTGTGTTAGGATGAGTTGGTAAGTCCTGATTGGACAGGTTAGCCTCTGTAACCAAATAATGAATTTGTATTGCTGGATATTGATGTTTTTCCAGTTGGACCTTGCTAATCAGTCTTAGGAACAAGTCAATGGCCAAATAAGGGAATGGACCATGGGGATTAGACTTGGGAATGTAATGTAATGGTTTAGCCAGGGAGAGAGAGGGGAAAAGGGAAAAGTGTGCTGCCTGCTATGTTTGTCATGCTCTGGCTTGTTATAGAACCCTTCAAACTTTGTAATTGTACCTTGAATACAAAATTGCAGGACATATATAGATGTCAATTAAAAATTTTAAACATATAGATTCAAGATTTATTTCTGTACTTTTTAATACAATTTACATCTAGTCTTCTCAAAAATGTAGAACTTTTGGAAAAAGGTATACCCTGACAGGACCACACTAGAGGCAAAAACAAATAAGACTGCCATGGTCACCATGAGTTTTACCATGGTGCTATGGTAAACAGGGAGGAAAGTGACAAAGACATTGAAGAGCACCAGCATGCTAAATGTCAGATACTTAGCTTCACTGAAAAATCCAGGCAAGTTTGGAGCCAAGAAATACATGGTGAACTTCCCCTGTAGCCTAGCCCCTGATATCCCAGAATGCAGTGGAAGGTAGTGACTGAGCATGTGTAGCACACAATGATGAAGTGACCATGTACAGAGTGTAAATCTGTGTCAAAAAAGAAAGGATATTTCCCAGCCAAACTCCAGGGAATTCGTTACATCAGGGTACACAAGGGAATAAGGAAGTTAGGGGTCCCAGACACCAACAGCCTTCACATTCTTCTTTCTGGATTAGTAAGCTGAAAGGTCAGGGCCACAGTAATTCTTTGACCAATATTGTAGAAACAGCAACATTTTCAAATATGTCTGCTGCAAGATGCAGGTGGTCATGGTGGGATATCCAAAGAAGAGAAAATAGAAGGTAAGTGAGATGAGCAGGAAATAGCTGGGAGTGCAGTTATTGGCCTTCACAATGAAATCACCATGGTATTTCACAAAGACTCCAAGACCAATTGCTGTGAGTGAAGAATAGCATAGGACCATGCAGGCAAGAGTCTGCTTAAGCAGAAATGACACAGATCTTTAGAGAGAGTGGGTTTGCTCTAAATTGGCATATTGATAATCTGGACAGCTCACACACTGCTTCATATCTCCTCATGAAACAGAGAGAGACAAGGTATCACCACTCTAGATTTAGTATTTCTCTTATTCCCTGGATAAATCAAGTCAATGTTTTGGAGATAAACAGAAATTGCTTTTATTGTTGCTGCAGGGAAAAATCCCTGCATACTGTACCTTGCTAACACAAGCTACCCCATGAAACCCATCATCTTCTTGAAGGAAACAGCATATGCTTGATCCTTCTTTATCATCTTCTTTATCTGTGATATTTCTGTTAGCATGAAAGAAAGAAAAACACTTGGTTTCTTAGTGCATTCAAACTTCTATAATAAAACAGCTCAGATTGGGTGTTTTTCAAACCTTAAATTTATTTTTTTAATGTTTTAATAATTTATTCATTTTATTTTGTGGGTATGAGTATTTTGCCTGCATGTATATATGTGCACCATGTGCACATGACTGGTGCACACACATGTCAGAAAAGGGCATTGGATCTCTGGGGACAAGAGTTACAGATGCTGTAAGCTGCTATGTGGGTGCTGGGAACCAAATCCAAGTCCCACTGAGCCAACTCTCCAGCCCTGCAAACCTTAAAATGACTAGTAAACTACTCACTATTCTGTGGACCATGTGATTCAAATTCACACAACCACTTGATCGTGTATGAAATACTGTAAAGTCAGTCTGTCTCTAGGATTGTGCCCTCTGGCTATGGCCTCACTTGGCAACATGTAATTCTCTCACAAAAATATTTTTAATAGACAGCAATAATAATATTAATAATGGTTTAGTCCTTGGGTATCTAAATTCTCTTTGCTTAATACTTTCACCTTGGTACTTAACATATTAATATGAGGAGAACACAACATCTACTCATTTCACTAAATTCTACTCACCATAAATTCATACCTACATATGTTATTTTCATGTCTTTACTTACTTGTAAACAGGAGAAAAACAGAAAATACAACTGACTCACCAACTATATCCTGAACAACAATATACTTGACAAGACAAAAATATGTCTTCTCATATGGAATTATTTTATATTTACCTAAAATTGCATGCAATATACACGGATATTCATATATATATATATATATATATATATATATAATGTCTAAGGCTGTGAAGATACCCCCTGACCATAGCAACTCTTATAAAGGAAAACATATAATTGTAGCATATAATTGTAGTGGCTCGCTTACAGTTCATTATAGTTATAGCAGCATTCAGGCAGACATGGTGCTGGAGCTGAGAGTCCTTATATCTTGATAGAAAGCAAGGGGAAGTAAACTAGGACACTGGGTATGGCTTGAGCATATATGAGACCCCAATGTCCACCTCCACAGTGATACAATTCCTCCAACAAGACCATACCTTCTCCCACAAAGCCACACCTACTATTAGTGCCACTTCATTTGGGAAGCATTTTCTTTCAAGACCAAAATATATATATATATATAATGTAAATGAGATTATGTCCACTAACAGTGATAATGTCCCCCAAGATCCATAGAATAGCTAACAAAGAACTCAAGAGGAGGTTTCTCATTATGGAGTGATGCCCCTAACAACATAGGCAATTGATGTTGCCCTTGCTTGCCTCTCAGATATTGGAGCTAATTTCCTATGACTGAAGACATTACATTTTTAGGACACAGGACTCAAATGATTTAAGCTGCATCTGACTTGAAAACACACAGAGGAATAAGATGATTTGGGCTGGATTTAACCTTAAAGCATCCTTGTAGGGAAAAGGGACTGTCTAAAGAAACCCACCCTGACCCTGGAGCCCAGAACTAGGGAAAGATGGCTCAGATAAGGCCAGTGAAAGAAACAGTTTGGCTCAAATCAGAGCCATCTCTGCCCCTGGCCAACTGATTTGTGAAACCAACCAATCACAGAGCAGGACAGTAGAACCCTGGGCCCCAAGTCAACCCCTGGTTGACTCCACCCCCAAGACATCCTATCTAAACCACCCTGCCTGGTCAGTTAAGAAACAGCTGTTCTCTCCACCCTGGTAGAGGCAGCCACTCTCCTGGACTCCTCCTTCCCAAATAAATCTCTTTTTCAAAAGAGTTTTGAATGTGAAGATCTTCATTCAATGGCATAGAGAAGAACCTTGCTGAGACATAACTGGCTCAGGTTTGATTTTATTAATAAGAACCTTCTAAGATTCCTGCTACATCTGGTGCCCAACGTTTGTGGTACGAATTCTCGAAAAAGCCAATTGCCTGTGGCCTTGTGAGCCCCAGCTCAGGCCCGAGCTACACTCAGCTGGTTGTGGTGGCACATGCTGGTAGGTTTTACTGAAGGAGGGAGAGGCAGGAGGATCCCGAGTTTGAGGCAGGCCTAGGAGGTTTGGGAGAAGCTTCAGCCCAGACTGAACCACAAACAGTGGGACCATGGAGGCAGTGGCTGCTACTCTGAGTTGCTGGTTCCTTCTCATCGTGTTGGTGACTGCAGTGATGCTGCTACCTGGGATGAAGGGTTTACTGCTGCTTGTTCAGAGAAGAATTGCCAGGACCATCATGTTACAAGAAAGCATCGACAAAGGTCAGTTTGGAAAATTTGTCAAGGCAAATGGTGGGGAGAAATTGCTGTGAAGATATTCTTTTCTAGGGAAGAACATTCGTGGTTCCAAGAGACAGACATTTATCAGAATGTGATTACTCCAAACCACAGAGGAGGCACAAAAAAAAAGTCTGCAGTGAACCGTGACCACGCCTAACAGTGACTTTGAAATCTTCAAGAAGATGACAGGACCCCACAAAGATGATTCGACATGGACTATGGTAAAGCCATTAAGCTGACTAACACCAAGGCAAGATCGACTTTGGACTACAAAGTGTTTAAGACAATTTCGAGATGGCTAGGTGAGATGATCCAGCCTGACAGACTACTTGAACAAGGACTTGAAACAAGCCCTGCACTTTCTCATTATGCAGCGGCTAGACAAATGATACAAGACTTGACAATTAACCCAAAAATTTTCTCTTCAGGATGCCCGAAAGATGGAAGTAATTTTAAGAAAATGACCCTCACATTCCCAAGAGGTGGGATGGGAGGTTTTTGGTTGTTTAATGAGTTATGGATATTGTCATTGTTTATGATAGTTGGTTACAAGTTGTTAATTGTTAATGGTCAGGAAAAAAGCTGAACATGGAGATTAGATACAGAGGTTTTGTTTAAAAAAGAAAGAAAAAAGAGAAAAGAATATAGATATGAGATAGATCACTGAATTTATTCTGAGAAAAAAGATAAAGAATAATAGAATAAATGGGTAGAAAAGAAAAAGGGGAAGATATAAAAATGACAAAAGGTAGATTATTGAAACTTTTATGAAAATATGAATATGGTAAGATAAAAAGGTCAATTTTTGAATCTACTTTTAAAAAGGAACTACTTGTCTTAAATAGGATAAGTAATGAAAATTTTTGTCTGAGTTTATCAAATGTTACTGGACTGGACATTGTTAATATATATAATGGAGTTTTTCTTCTGAATCTGTCAAATGTTAACGGACTAGACATTGTTAATGTAATCTTGACTGTGTATATTGTATATACTTATTGGATATAATTTTTCTTGTATTAGTTATAAGCTTTTTTTAATTTTAGACAAAAAGAGGGGAAATGTGGTATTGTGTTCCCCAAAATATTGTGCATGCTAATAAACTTATCTGGGGTCAGAGACAGAACAGCCACAATATTAAACATAAAGGATAGGCAGTGGGAGCACACGCCTTTAATCCTAGCATTCCAGAGATAGAAATCCCTCTGCATCTCTGTGAGTTCAAGGCCACATTGGAAACAGCCAAGCATGGTGACACAGCCTTTAATCCCAGAAAGCCAGCCTTTAATCCCAGGGAGTGGTGGTAGAAAGCAGAAAGGCATATAAGGCGTGAGGACCAGAAACTAGAAGCATTTGGCTGGTTAAGCATTTGGCTGGTTAAGCATTTAGCTGGTTAAGCATTCAGGCTTTCAAGAAGCACAGTTCAGCTGAGAGTCATTCGGATATGAGGACACAGAGGCTTCCAGTCTGAGGAAACAAGATCAGCTGAGAAGTTGGCCAGGAGAGGTTAGCTGTGGCTTGGTCTGTCTCTCTGACCATCCAGCATTTCACCCCAATAACTGGCTCAGGTTTGATTTTATTAATAAGAACCTTCTAAGATTCCTGCTACACAGGATCCATCCTTCTGCTGCATATAGGAAACACACCTTAACTTCAAAGACAGACACTACCTCAGAGTAAAAGGTTGGAAAAAGACTTACCAATCAAATGGACATAAGAAGCAAGCTGGTGTAGCTATCCTAATATCTAACAAAATAGACTTCAAACTAAAATCAATCAAAAGGGATCGGGAAGGACATTTCATATTTATTACAGGGAAAATCCATCAAGATGAAGTCTCAATTCTAAACATTTATGCCCCAAATGCAAGGGCACCAACATATGTAAAAGAAACATTAGAAAAGCTAAATCACACATCAAAACCCACACTAATAGTGGCAGACTTCAACATTCCACTCTCACCAAGAGAAAAGTGTGCCAGACTCTAGATAAATTTCTAAACAGTCTTATTAAATAAGAAACACAGAGCCAAATACGGGGTGATAGCCAAAAAGATCAGAGTGATAGCTACCCACTAACCTTAGCTCACAATGTCACCCTAGCTTCCCAAGCGAGCACCTCTTCCTGTCTAACCTGCACCTTTATTGCCTTGCTGTTCTGCCTTCTCATTGGCTCTTAACCCAGTCACCTCACTTCCTCATCACTGCCTGACTATACAGACCTCCAGGTCTCTATGGTTGGTACTAGGATTAAAGGCATGTGTCACCATGGTTGGCTGTGTCCTTGACCACACAGAGACTCTGCCTGCCATGTGATCGGATTAAGGGCACGTGTCACCACCACCTGACTTTTGTTTATGGCTGATTATGACCTCTGATCTCCAGACAAACTTTATTCATTAACATACAAATAAAATATCACATTTCAGCACAAATAAAATATCACCACACCAGACAAAACTTTAAGAGAGAAATAAAGGATCTAAGAGATGTTATGAATCAAATGGACTTAACAGACATTTACAGCACATTACACCCTAATAAAAACAATATACCTTCTTCTCAGCAACCCAAGTAACCTCCTCTAAAATTGATCACATACTCAGTCATAAGGCAAATTTCATCATATACAAAAAAAAATTGGAATAACCTCTGCATTCTATCAGATTCAACAACACAAATTACAGGAAGTTCTGGAAACTGAATAATGCTCAGCTGAATCACCACTGAGTTAAGGAAGAAATAAAGAAAAAATACTTCCCAGAATTCAATGAAAATGAAGGTACAACATACCCAAACTAATAGGACACTAGGAAAGCAGTAATAAGTGGAAAGTTCATAGCACTAAATGCCCACATAAAGAAGTTGAAGAATCTCCCACTAGTGACTTAACAGCACACCTTAAAGCTCTAGAACAAAGTGAAGCAAACTAAACCAGGAGGAATAGATGCCAGGAAATAATCAAATTGAGGGCTGAAATCAATAAAATAGAAGCAAAGAGAACAATACAAAGAATCAATAAAATAAAGAGTTGGTTCTTTGAGAAAATCAACAAGATAGACAAACCCTTATCCAAACTAGCCAAAAGGCAGAGAGAGAACATCCAAATTAACAAAATCAGAAATGAAAAGGGAGAGAGAACAATAGACAATGAGAAAATCCAGAGAATCATCAGGTCATACTTAAAAAAAAAAAACTGTACTCCACAAAATTGGAAAATCTGAAAGAAATGGACAATTTTCTGAATAGGTACCACATACCAAAATTAAATCAAGATCAGATAAACAATTTAAATAGACCTATAACCATTAAGGAAATAGAAAATCTCATTACAAGTCTCCCAAACAGAAAAAGCCCGGGACCAGATTGTTTCAGTGCAGAATTCTACCACAATTTCAAAGACAAACTAATACCAATACTCTTCAAACATTGCCAAACTCTTTATGAGGCTACAGTTACACTGATACCCAAACCACACAAAGATGCAACAAAAAAAGAGAATTACAGACCAATCTCCCACATGAACATTGATGCAAAAATACTCAATAAAATACTGGCAAAACAAATCCAAGAACACATCAAAACAATTTCCACCATGACCAAGTAGGCTTCATCCCAGAGATGCATGAATGTCTCAACATACAAAAATCTGTCAATGTAATACACCATATAAACAAACTGAGAGAAAAAAACACATGATCATCTCATTAGATACTGAAAACACCTTTGACAAATCCAACACCCTTTCATGATAAAAGTCCTAGAGAGATCAGGAATACAAGGAACATACCTAAACATAATAAAGGCAATTTACAGCAAGTCTACAGCCAACATCAAATTAAATGGAGAGAAACTCAAAGTGGTTCCACTAAAGTCAGAACCAATACAAGGCTGTCCACTCTCCCCATATCTATTCAATACAGTACTTGAAGTTCTAGCTAGAGCTATAAGACAACAAAAGGAGATTAAGGGGATACAAATTGGAAAGGAAGGCGTCCATTTGCTATTTGCAGATGATAGTATACATAAGTGACCTCAAAATTTTTACTAGAGAACTCCTACAGCTGATAAACAACTTCAGAAATGTGGCAGGATACAAGATTAACTTGAAAAAATCAGTAGCCCTCCTATATATAAATGATAAATGGGCTGAGAAAGAAATCAGAGAAACATCACCCTTTACAATAGCCACAAATAATATAAAATACCATGGGGTTACTCTAACTAAGCAAGTGAAAGACCTAAATGACAAGAACTTTAGGACTTTGAAAAAAGAAACTGAGGAAGATATGAGAAAATGGAAAGATCTCCCATTCTCATAAATATGTAGAAACAACATAATAAAAATGGCACTTACCAAAAGCAATCTACAAATTCAATGCAATCCCCCATCAAAATTCCAAGACAATTCTTCACAGACCTCAAAAGAAAAATGCTCAACTCCATATGGAAAAACAAACCCAGGATAGCTAAAACAATCCTGTACAATAAAGCAACTTCTGGAGGCATCACCATTCCTGGCCTCTAAGCTCTGCTATAGAGTTATAGTTTAAAAAAAACAACTTGGTATTGTCATAAAAACTGACATGTGGACCAATGGAATTGAATTGTGTAGCTGGATCCTAATGGCTCCCTTGGGGCAGGGGGTGAGAAGGCACGGCATCAACAGCACAGACACTAGGAGTCAGTTGAAGGCAAACAACAAACTCCTTTATTTAATAACAGGGCAGGCCTTATATACCCTCCTCCCAGCACCCAGTCTGTGTCACAATCTGGTGGCATTGCATGGTTGCCCCTTATTGGCTAGGCATGATCAGGAACTCTGACAGCAACCAGAAACTCAAACAGCACCTGTTGCTAGGCCTTCAGGCAGACTCCAGGTTGGCTCATAAGGAAATATGTTATGTGCATGCCTTGGCAACTGGTCAGAGCCAATTTTTTTGACCATATGGGCCTGTCCTACTATATATCCACTCTTTTATTTTATTATGTGGGCGATCAGGAGGAGTCAGAGTTCTTTGCTCCATCCTTGTTGACCCCATCTCAGGGGGCTCAGAAACTTGATTGTGCCTGTCTTAGGGTGGCTTGCCAAACAAGCTTTTACCCATCATTGACTATCAGCCCTCAAAGAGCATACATCCCTGGGGAGTCACCCTGAGTGGGGAGGGTCAGGCAGTAGCCTTTTGAATTTCAGAAAGACAGGCATGCATAACCTCCTGTGGAGGGCTATGAATTGGATGTCTAAGAGCCACTAACACCTGTAGAGTCACCTCAGTGGCCACCCATTGTTGCCAGATGTGCTGGGGAGACACTTAAAAAGGTGAAAGATTAAAAGCACCATCCGCCAATCAAAACATAAGTGAAAATCCAGGAGGGATCAGTCTTTTTATATCATGCCAAACTTTTCAGATAAAGAGTCAAAGGCCATAACCTCTGGAAAATTTCATGTGTTAGCTGTACTGGATAATATAGAAACTTAGCTGACCATAGGCCCTTAATATATTTAACTAGATCGCAGCCTGATAAAATAATGTTCCTCATCTCAAAAGGTGTCATACAAAATGAGGAAATGCAAAGTTCCACAAGTCTTCAGCCTTTAGAGGGGCAATGAGAGCAAGAAAGGGGAGTATATACATTACCCAGCCTGGGTTATTTCCTCCTTGGTAGAATCAGGCTGATCTGTGGCCAGGTGCACATCTCTTGCTAGGACCCATATTGGTGTAGTGGCACTCTGAGGAAAAACACAAGCATACCCTCTTCCATGGGTTAGCAGGGGGCTGGTGGCTGCCATTGGAGGGAGATAGGATTTCACCATCTCACCAGGGGCAGGGGTGTGTTCTTTGGCAGAGACATCAGTGCTTATAGGCTAGGCTGAGCCCCTTGTCATCAAAACTGAGAAAGTTCATATGGAAAAGACCTCTGTTAAGGCCAGAAGAGGATCTTTTCTAGCCTCTGGTGAAACAGTTCTTGTCAACATCTCCTTAAGAGCTCTGGTGGTCCTCTCCACAATGACTTGTCCCTGTGGATTGTAAAGGATTCCAGTGGTATGGGAAATCTTCCAGGACCCCAGAAAGCCATTTAATTGTTGAGAGGCATAGATAGGGCCATTGTCAGTCTTAAGTGCCCAAGGCACCACCATAACTACCATGGCTGACTTAAGGGCCTTGATAGGATTGATGACCTTCCCCCCAGAAAAGGCAAGGGCATAAACAATGGAGGAACAGTTACCTATTATCACATGAATATATTTAAGATTGCCAAAGGGGGCATGATATGTGACATCCATCTGCTAGATGACATTAGGCAACAAGGCCTGGGAATTAACCCCTGCACACTGAAGTGGTCCTAAGGGGGCAAGAGGAGCACAAGTGGCACATGCCCAGGACAAATGTTTACATTGGGAAACTAGTAATTCTGGAAGAAGTCTATGCAAATTCTGTGGAGACAAATGGGATTGCTGGTGAAGAGCTCTGGCTTGCTCTAGGAGACACATACTTGTTGTTAATATGGTGGTGTCTATGACCTCATTTCCTTGAACCAACTGGGTAATTTGGAATGAAATCTGATATGTGATTGGTACCAATACTCAGTCTTCTGATTTAGGACATCTTGTATGAGCACACAGTGCTAATAATGGAGGTCAGTGAGTCTTTGACTCAAGAAAATGCCAACACATGAACTGCCTGTACAGCGTATTGGCTGTCAGAAAAAAAATATTAATGGCTCAGTCTGGCCATCCACTAGAACCTTGAGGAATTCCAGTAACTCACCCAGTTGAACAGAACCAGGGTTAGGGATAATATATGTGACATCTTTATAGCCAGGACACTGGATAAGAACACCATATCTGTTTTTATTGGAATCTGAAAAGGCCAGAGTGGCATGAGGGATGGGAGTGGAGGAGGGGATTGCATGGGGCTATATCTTTATTGGAAGTGTAGGGAGTTCTGCTAAGATCTTGTTTTTAAGCAAATGATTGTCAATAGTTCCTGTGAATCCTGCAACCATTTCCTAGAATGAGATAGAATCTGCCCAGAGGAACTGGGTATTCTTTAAAGAAAAGGGAAATACAAGCTTATCTGGCTCTCATCCATATGTTCTCCATGCCAGGTTCTGTGCCTTAAGACTGAGTTAGAAGGACTGGTCAAACTTAGAGATGACCTTGTGCAGATCATAATGTGCCTGATGTATCCATAGAAGGGGCCAAGATTGCCATAATAGTCTCAATAATCCCCTGGGTGTCTAGAGGACCATTGCTAATAAGGGTCTTTGGGGATCATGGCATTGCAGGCTGGAGGTGGCTAAAATGGCCAAAACCTTTTGTGGCAAATCTTTAGCCTCTCAGGTAAACCTAACCTTAGTGGAAAGACCCATGAGGCTCTCCAACAAAGAAAAGAGGTGTCTCATCTCTTGGTCAGGGATGGGTAAGAAAGATTTAAGCCAATTAACCATGCCACATAATTGTTGTAATTCTGAGAGTGAGTACAATTCCTTCATTTCTAATTTAAAGGAAAGGGGGTAGACATGCTTAGCAATGGAAAAACCTAAAAAGGCAAAGAGGGGTACCATTTGGACCTTATCTGGAGCCACTGTCAGATGTAACAATGCAAGATATTCTAATACTCCCTTGGCAGTCTTTTGCAGGTAGGCTGCATCTGGGTGTGCCAGTAGGAGATCATCCATATAATGGATGAAAAGAACATCCCTAGAGACATTGACCAAAGCTTGAAAAACATATAACTGGCAAATAATGGGGTTATTCTTCATTACTTGGGGCAAAACAGTACATTGATATCTCTTAGCATATATCAATATGCATATTAGGTTACCACACAGTAAAGGCAAAATTATCTTGATCCTGTGGCACCAGGGGAATTTGAAAAAAGCAGTCCTTAATATGTAAAACTAATATATAATAAGATGGAAGAATAGCACTAGAGTGGGGGAGGCCTGACTGTGTAGACTCAATTTTTTCCATTAGACCATTAACTACATGAAGATCATGCAGGAGGTAGTAGCATCTCAATTTCTTGGGCATAAGAAATATGGAGGTATTATGTTTAGTTGTGGATGATTTGATGTGTCCCATCTTTAACTGTTCTGCAACTAATTCCTTTAGGATTGACAGCTTAGGTTCAATTATAGGTCACTGTTCCACCCATACTTCTTGATCCAAGAGCCATGTCAATGGAATGGGGCTAGGGGGCTCGATTGTGGTAGATCTCCTGGGGACCTTACAATTGGGTGTGAAGATCTCATGCAGGGTCATAGACCACAAGACCCACCTTTTCATGGACCTCAATGTCATCAAAAAAGGCTCTGTCATCTGTAGTTAGACAACACCCATATCCTCCAAAATATCTCTGCCCCACAGGTTCCTAGGTATAGTGGAAATGATAGGATGAATAGCTCCCTGATTACCATCAAGATCTTTCCAATGTAGCAGATAGGTGGTGGTCTTAGAATCTTGTTGGCCTCCCACACCACAGATGGGGGGACTGGGTTTAAACTTCCAATGAGGAAAGTGAAGCACCTCTGTCTTGTTTAAAATGGTAGCATCCCCACCCATGTCAACCAAGCTTTTGACAATTTGTCCATCAAGATAGATGGTTAGCATTGGCGAGTGTGGAAAAATGGTCATTGTCCAATAGATTTATGGATTACCAGAGCTTCCTCTTACTCTCAGGGCTGAGGAGTGCCTTACCTGGAGTTTAAAGGTGCTGGTGTTTCAGCAGGCTGTGACCTTCATCCTTTGCTAATGAAATCCTTTATGGAATCTGGGGCATCAGGTTCTAGGTTTTGCCTGGAGGCAGTCATGCCACAAATGGCCTGGTTTGCCACATCCCCAGCAAGTTCTTTCTACCTGGGGGCACTTGGGGGTGTCATTAACATGCTCCCTGTCAGTGAGGAGAGTGTCCAAGGAGACAGAAAGAGTGGTGATGGGACTGGTGCTGGGGTCAAGATCTTTGGTGGTCTGCACACATTTATGTATGTCCTCATTTTACATGGCTGCAACCACATTATGGGTTTGGGATTGAGCCCCTCCCAAGTCAATTGTTTAATCAGCATATCTCTAATGGGGCCTGCATCCACTCTGCACTCTACTACCTCATTGACAAGGGCCAGGAAGTCAGTGAAGAGCTCTCCTGTCTGTTGGATATGATTTCAAAAGTAAGGGGAGGTTCCAGGGAAGTACAGACTCTAAGGGCCTTGAGGGCCAGGTTCAAGGCCTGTTAAAAATAGGCAGTCAAGCCAGTCTGTGCCTGGTGTACAAGATGGACATATTCCCCAAACCCTGTGGGCATATTATAGGTCAATGAGACATTAAGTAAGATGTTCATCTGGGCCTAGGATTCTGCCTGATCATCATAGGCTGATCTCCAATTGAGAAAGACTGCAGGCTCCAACACAGCTTTAAGCATGGTACCAAGTGAAATAAGTTTGTAATTGCACAGACCATTGAGCAAGGCTGCTGAAAGAAGGGGAAATCTGGGCCTGACTTATTGGCTGCCTTCTGGATGAGGGAGAGATCAGCTATGGGGGTGGGAATCCAGGGCTAGGCATCTGCATTTGGGTCCATAATGACTAGGAAGGCTTCTATGGGCCTACAGACTGACAGTGGCACAGGCTATGAGGGTTGTAAGATGCCTGGAACTGCAAGAGAGTAGCCACCTCCTGAGGCAGGTGGGTATTGGGGTAGATCATCCCAAGACTACTGTGGCAGAGATGTAGCTGCCAACAGTGGTGGCAGAGCAGAGGGAGTAGCAGCACATGACTAAATAACAGCTGCCTTCTCTTTGACAGATTTCACAGGGCCCAAACTCACAGCTGTCTTCTCCTTGACAGATTTCATGGGGCCCAAACTATCTGCTTCCTCACCACCAGGTATTGTAGAGATATCTGACATGGAAGTGGTAGGGGTGATAAAAAAAAAGATTACCCATCTTTTAGAGGGAAACAGCAATCAAACAACAGTCAGAGAGAAGATAACAGTCAACAGGGGTGGAATTTGTTTCACACCTTTATGTCTTGTGCTTAGTGGGAGACTTCTGTGGTTTTCTAGACCATGGCCATATGCCCACATGGTGTTTCCAGTTGAGGGACAGTATTCAGGAGCCAAGCTTTGGTTCAACATCCTGAAGGGATCAATCTTTATGTGGAGGCACCAGGCGAACCAAACAGAAAAAAAATGTGCCTTCCTAATGGAATGGGCAGACAAACATGACAGACAACACAAAAGAAGGGAAGAAATGGGGGTCTCATTGCTTACCTGCCAAAGGGACTGAAAGAACACAACATTGTCAGGCATTGTCTTGCAGGCACTGTCAAGCACCATGAGTAAAGGGAAAGAGACTATCAGAACCCATGCTGGGAGAGAGAAAGTAATGGAAGCCCCATGTTCAAGTGCCAGATGTTGTGGATCCTAATGGCTCCCTCAGCGGAGAGGATGAGAAGATGCTGAATCAATGGCACAGACACCAGGAGTCAGTTGAAGGCAAACAACAAACTCCTTTATTTAATTATGGGGAAGGCCTTATATACCCTCCTCCCAGCACCCTGTCTGTGTTGCAATCTGGTGGCAATGCATGGTCATCCCTCGTTGGCTGGGCACAATCAGGACACTGAGAGCAACAATTAATTAATGGGACCTCCTGAAAAGGAGAAGCTTCTGTAAGGCAAAGGTAAAGAAGACAAAAAGGCAGCCTACAGAATGGGAAAAGATCTTTACCAACTCCATGCCTGACAGAAAATATATAATGATCTCCAAAATATATGAAGAACTCAGTAAACTAGACATCAAAATGCCAAATAAGCCAAATCACCTAAAAATGGGGTGCAGATCTAAACAGAGAATTCTCAACAGAAGAATCTCAAATGGCTCAGCTTCCTTAGTCATCAGGGAAATGCAAATCAAAATGACTCTGAGATGTTGTTTGAATTTCTAATGATCTTATAATAAAAAAAAAAACCCGGAGCCAGATACTGGGGTGAAAGCTGAAATATCAAAGGAGAGCAAGCTGTAGCCAATATCACCTCCCCAACTCCTCAGCTGGTCCTTTTTCCATAAATCCTCAGACTGAAAACTTCTGAGTCCTCACCCAAAAGGGTCTCAGCTGAACTGCTTTAGTTCCTGTTTCTTTGCACCGTATATACCTTTCTCTGCCCTGCTATCACTTCCTGGGATTAAAGGCATGTGTGCTTCCCAGTACTGGGATTAAAGGTGTGTGCCACCACCGCCTGTCTCTGTTTCCAATGTGTCCTTGAATTCACAGAGATCCAGATGGATCTCTGCCTCCCAAGTGATAGGATTAAGAGTGTGTACCACCACTATCTGGCCTTTATGTCTAATCTAGTGGCTGGCTCTGTCCTCTGATCCTCAGGCAAGCTTTATTAGGGTACACAATATATCACCACACTGAGATACCATCTTAAATCTGTCAGAATGGCTAAGATCAAAACAATGATGATAGCTTATATTGGAAAGGATGTGGAGCAAGGAGAACACTCCTCCACTGTTGGTGGGAATGCAAAGTTGTATAACCACTTTGGAAATCAGTATGGTAGTTTCTCAGAAAATTGGGAATCAATCTACCTCAAGACCCAAGGATACCACTCTTGGGCATATAACCAATGAATGCTCAATCATACCACAAAGATACTTGCTCAACTATGTTCATAGCAGCATTATTCATAATAGCCAGAACTTGGAAACAACCTATATGTCCCTCAACCAAAGAATGGATAAAGAAAATGTGGGACATATACACAATGGAGTATTACACAGCAGTAAAAAACAATGGCATCATGAAATTTGCAGGCAAGTGTATGAAACTAGAAAATATCATCCTGAGTAAGGTAAGCCAGATTCAGAAAGACAAACATGGTATATACTCATAAGTGGATACTACATATAAAGCAAAGGATAACCAGACTACAACCAGAGAACAACTCCAGAGAAGCTAGGTAACAAGGAGGAGTCTAAGAGGAATGCATGGATCACCAAGGGAAGAGAAATAGATAAGATCTCCTGAGTAAACTGGGGGTAAGGGAGGCAATAGAGGGTAGGAGATGGGGGATGAGAACATAAGGGAATGGAATGGTCAAGCTGGAAAAATTACAGAAAGCCTACAATCTCATGAAAATTGAATAATGCCCAACTGAATCACCAATGGGTTAAGGAAGAAATAAAGAAAGAAATTAAAGATTTCTTAGAATTCAATGAAAACAAATGTACAACATACCCAAACTTATGGGACACAATGAAAGCAGTGCTAAGAGGAAAACTCGGGAGCTGGAGAGATGGCTCAGCAGTTAAGGGCACTGGCTGTTCTTCCAGAGGGCCTGGGTTCAGTTCCCAGCACCCACGTGGCAGCTCACAACTGTCTGTAACTCCATTTCCAGGAATCTGACACCTTCACACCAATGCACATAAAATAAAAAGTTAAATAAATTCTTTAAAAAAAAAAAAGAGGAAAACTCATATCACTAAATGCCAATATAAAGAACTTGGAGAAATCTCACACTAGTGACTTAACAGCACACCTGAAAGCTCTAGAACAAGAAGAAGCAAAGTCACCCAGGAGAAACAGATGCCAGGAAATAATCAAATTGAGGGCTGAAATCAATAAAATAGAAACAAAGAGAACAATACAAAGAATCAATGAAACAAAGAGTTGGTTCTTTGAGAAAACCAACAAGAAAGACAAGCCCTTATCCAAATTAGCCAAAAAGCAGAGCTAGAGCATCCAAATTAAGAAAATCAGAAATGAAAAGGAAGACATAACAACAATGAGAAAATCCAGAAAATCATCAGGTCATACTTCAAAAGCCTGTACTCCACAAAATTGGAAAATCTGAAAGAAATGGATGATTTTCTGGATAGGTATCACACACCAAAGTTAAATGAAGAACAGATAAACTATTTAAATAGACTAGTAGTCCCTAAGGAAATAGAAACAGGCATTAAAAAAAAAAGCCCAGGACCAGATGGTTTCAATGCAGAATTCTACCAGATTTTCAAAGAAGAGCTAATACCAATACTCTTCAAATTGTTCCACACAATAGAAACAGAATGAACATTACCAAACTCTTTTTATGAGGCCACAGTTACCCTGATACCCAAACCACACAAAGATGCAACAAAGAAAGAGAATTACAAACCAATCTCCCTCATAAACATTGGTGGAAAAATACTCAATAAAAAAATGAATTCAAGAACACATCAAAAAAATCATCCACCATGGTCAACTGGGCTTCATCCCAGAGATGCATGAATGTCTTAACATACAAAAATCTGTCAATGTAATACACCATATAAACAAACTGAAAGAAAAAAACCACATTATCATCTCATGAGATGCTGAAAAGGCCTTTGAAAAATCCAACACCCTTTCATAATAAAGCTTCTAGAGAGATTAGGAATACAAGGAGCATACTTAAACATAATGAAGGCAATTTACAGCAAGCCAACAGAAAACATCAAATTAAATGGAAAGAAACTCAAAGTGAGTCCACTAAAATCAGGATCAAAGACCTGAACATAAATCCAGTTACACTGAACTTGACAAAAGAGAAAATAGGAAGTAGTCTGGAATGCATTGGCACAGGGGACCACTTCCTAAATATAACACCAGTAGCACAGACACTGAGAGCAACAATTAATAAATGGGACCTCTTGAAACTGAGAAGCTTTTGTAGAGCAAAGGACACAGTCAATAAGACAAAACAACAGCCTATAGAATGGGAAAAGATCTTCACCAACCCCACATCTGACAGAGGGCTAATCTCCAAAATATATAAAGAACTCAAAAAGTTAGACTTCAAAATACTGAACAATCCAAATTAAAAATGGGCTACAGAGTTTAACAGAGAATCCTCAACAGAAGAATCTCAAATGGTCAAATGACATTTAAGGAATTGCTCAACATCCTTAGTCATCAGGGAAATGCAAATCAAAATGACTCTGAGATACCATCTTACACCTGTCAGAATGTCTAAGATCAAAACCACTGAAGACAGCTTATGTTGGAGAGGATATGGAGCAAGGGGAACACTCCTCCACTGTTGGTGGGAATGTAAATTTGTACAGCCACTCTGGAAATCAGTATGGTAGTTTCTCAGAAAATTGGGAATAAGTCTTCCTCAAGACCCAACAATACGACTTTTGGGCATATATCCAAGGAATGCTCAATCTTACCACAAGGACACATGCTCAACTATGTTCATAGCAGCATTATTCATAATAGCAAGAACCTGAAAACAACCTAGATGCCCCTCAACTGAAGAATGGATAAAGAAAATGTGGCACATATGCACCATAGAGTACTACTCAGCAGTAAAAAAAACAATGACATCATGAGGTTTGCAGGCAAATAGATGGAACTAGAAAATACATTAGTGATGTAACCCAGACTCAGCAGGACAAACGTAGTATGTACTCACTCATAAGTGAATACTAGATGTGAGGGAAGGGATGGCCAGACTGCAACCCACAGCTCCAGAGAGGCTAGTTAACAGGGAAAGACCCTAGGAGGGACACATGAATGACCCAGTGAAGGAGAAGTGGATGAGAGCTACATGAATGGACTGGGAGTGGATGGGTGGAGGAGGGCGAGGAGTGGGGGATGAGAACTTAGGGAAATGGGAGGGTCAATCTGGAACACGGACAGAGTGGGAGGGCAAGGAGGGAGATACCATGATACATGAGGACATCATGGGAATAGGAAGAGCCAGGGTGCCAGGGAGGCTCTCAGGAATCCACCAGGATACTCCACCTGGGAGTGCTGGCAGTCATCTAGAGGGTACCTGGACTGGTCTACTCTGGTGACAAGTCTAGTGAATACCCTAACTGCCATCATAGAGCCTTTGTCCAGTGACTGATGGAGACAGATGCAGAGATCCATGACCAGGAGCCAGGCTGAGCTCTGGAAATCCAATCGATGAGAGAGAGGAGGGATTCTGTAAGTGGGGGATGTCAAGATCATGATGGGAAGATGTGCAGAGATGACCGGTCACACTAGTAGAAGCCCATGAACTGTAGATTAGTGGCTGTGGGGCCCCCATGGGACTGGACTAGTCCCTCTGGATATGGAAGATGGCAGTTTGGCTCAAACTGTTGGGAGGCACCCAGACAGGGGGATCAGGATCCATCCCTTGTGCATGGACAGGCTTTTGGGAGCTCAGTGTTGGTGGTGTGACGCCTTGCACAGCCTTGGTGCAGTGGGGAGGTCTTAGACCTGCCTAGGCTCAGTGTGCCGGGTTCTGCTGACTCCCCATGGGAGACCTTGATTTGGGGGATATGGGGACTTGTGGTGGCTTGGGAGGGAGGGCTGGTGGGTGGGAGGAGGGAGGAGATGGGATCTGTGGGTGGTATGTAGAATAAGTTGAAAATTTCTTAATAAAGAAAAATGAAAAAAAAAACCACAAAAAAAGAAACTTCCAGACTGATTTCCAAAATTGGCTGCACTAGCATACACACTTTTCAATACCCTGTTAGAGATCTTCCCAGAATCCACTCCACCGTGTTGGAAATTTGTGTTCTTGATGAAGGCTTTTCTCACCAGGTAACATGGTGTCTTAACAGAGTTTGAATTTGCATTTCCTTCATAGTTGAGCACTTTTTAGAAATATATTTTTAATTATTTGGACATTTTATATAACACTTTTTGTGGGATTTGATTTTTTTACTTTTGCTTGTTGAGAATTTCACTCAGAAGAACTGTATATACATCATTTCCACCACATCTTCTCACTCTACCCCATATCATGTCCCCACCCTCCATCTAACATTCATAAATTCCCTTTAAAATTATTTTTATATACATACAAAGAGATAGAGATGTGCACACCAACACAGAAAGAAACACACACAGCTGATGAGTACATTTACTGATGCTAGCTCAGGCTCATCACTAGAGAGAAGACTGAATCTCCATCTCTTAGCATCCATTGATTGCCTGTAGTTCTCCATCTAGAGGTGTAGACATGGAAGATTTCCCCATCTCTTTGGCATATCTACTACCAACTTGTTAAGTTATCATAGGTGCAGCTTCACTATTATAGAGAAGACACTGTCTCTCAGCAGGCACCACAGTCCTCTAGGTCTTACTGGTCTTACTGCCTTTCATCCTCTTTCTAAGATGTTCCTTGTGCCCTGGGTGGAGGAGTCATGTTGTAGATACATCAAATTGGGTTGGGTATCCCATTTGTTCCTCACATATCACAGCAAGTTGGATGTTTCTGCTTTAGAATCAGTGTATTGAAAAAGAAGTTTATCACGAATGACCAGGACTGTGGGAGCCCATTCTCGGGTTCCTCGTGGCTTTACCCAGCAGGTCTGCATAGAGGATGATTAGGACCACGGGCCTGAGTGCAGGGGTCTGAGATGGTCTGCACTTGGCTGTGCTGGGGGAGGAGGTCATTTGCTCATTGGCGTCTCTATAAAGACCCCGGGGCAGAGACAGTCGGGGGCCGTTGAAATAGGTTCCAGGCCCTCTCGAGGCTATCCTTTATTTTCTATCTGTTTATCTCTGCAAGATTCTCCGCAATAAATCCTTCTATCTAATATTTCCTGCTGCTCACACTCAAGAAAACTCTGGGAAGCTGTGCGGTTGGTGGGTAAACGCCCCACACAGGACTATGCTTTATGGGGATATGAGAGGTTTCCAGAATTTTCCTGGTTCAGAAAATAGCAATAATTGGCTATCCCTTAGAGTCCAAGACATCATTAATCATAGGCACTTGACTAGGTTTACTGTAACTATCATAAATTCCCTTCTGTTGAGTGCCATAAGTATAATTAAACAGGTGTTGGTTAACCCAAATATATACTTACCACAATCACAGTTTTGAATATATCTAAACATGATAGTCTTTATGGTGGTTCATAGACTTTGCAGCTGGGTATAACTTAGAATTATTTTTCTCTTTTAGCAATTTTTAGCATCTTCAAATACTGCAAAAGCTAGTCCTCAGAGAGGAGGCTTCCCAGTTAATTCTATCTCAATACTTTCATGTCTGTATATGAAGTGTGTGGTGTCTTCAGAAATAGGGCATATCTTCAATTTCTGGGAGGCAACAAGGTGAGTGTCCATAGCTTATATAGTTTTGAGAGTCTTTTGGATTCTCCTGATAAATGACTTGGAGAACAATTTCTCATGCCTGCTACTGAGATTTTTGTAAGATTGTATCTTGGGGAATTATTATCAGCCCAAGAAGTACAAGTCATTTAATATTTATATGTGAATACATACAGAATTAGATATATTATACACGTATTTCTAATTTTACTTTTATTAAATCTTTTTTCCAAATAATACATTTTGATCATATTTTCCCTTCCGTAAATGCCTCCCCAATACTCCTCATCTACTGATTTATCCCATTTCATATTTTTTCTTCTCTCTCTCAAACCAAACAAAGCATAAATGGAAATCATAACAAATAAAAAAATCATAAGATAAAACAATGCCCAAAGAAAACAAAATAAACAATACACACAAAAAGAAAAACATGTGAAATTTGTCTTGTTGTTGGCCAACTACAACACAAGGCATAAGCCTTCCCTGTAGTGTGATTGACATAAACATTGAAACTCTATTGTAGAAACCTGATTTTCTCTTTTGCAACAAGCATGAATTTGCAAAATATTTCTTGTGTAAGAGATGGGATACGAGTCCATTTCCACTTGTTAGTACTTGGATATTTTATGGCTTGTACCTCTGCAGATCTTATCCATGCTTCCAAAGTCTTTGTGAGTTCATATGATTGTCAGTCCCTTTTATTTCTAGATGACAATGCTTCCATGAAGACACCCACTACCTCGGTCCCTTGCAACTTTTCCAAATCTTTTCCACATAGATTCCTGAGGCTTGAGTAATGGGATTGCTTTATACAAGCTGCTGCTGAGGCAATATTCCAGGGGACAATACTTATTTATGTCATAAAATATGGAAAAGTCAAGATACACAACGAGAAGCCTTTTCCCTACTGACTAGCATGCAAGATTCTAGAAAGTACTCTGCATGCTACCAAAAGAAAAATAGGTGGAAATAAATACCAACTGGGGTCCATTTATTAATGATTCCTCTCATTCCACATGTACATTTAAAACCAAGCAATTGATCCATCTACAAAATTTTTACACACTTAACACACAGAAAACATTGAAGAAGGAAGGAAAGATCTTGAAAACCAGAAGATGAGAGAGCTTCCTGTGATAATATGTCTTCTAGGAATAGCAGAAGGAATTTCATGAAGTCTCATCCACATGACCAACAAAATATAAGGTAAACAAGGATAAAAGTATCAAACTTGATAAACTGGATGGGGAAAAGATCAAAAGGCCTCAAGTCTACTCAAAGAACAAGAGGTGCCCATATCCAGGAAAGGAAACACAGATATTTAAAGTAGAATCTAAAAATTTAAAACTATGAAGGGTTCAATAAAAAAACTTATTCCTGTACTTTTGAAGAGAATTTGAATCTGGTTTTATCAAAATAATGTAACATTTTGGGACAAAGATGCACCCTAACAGACCTGCACTGGAGGCCAAGATGGAGAAGACTTCCACAGCCACCATGACCTTCCCCTTTGTGCTGTGGTAGACAGGGAAGAAGGTGACCCAGACACTGCAGAACACCAGCATGCTGAAGGTCAGGAATTTGGCTTCATTGAATCTGTCAGGAAGATTCTTGGCCAAGAAAGCCACAGTGAAGCTCCCCAGAGCCAAGGAGCCCAAGCATCCCAAGACAAAATGGAATGCAATGACTGAGCCTTTGTTGCACACAATGATGATCTGTCCATGTTCAGAGTGTGTATCTGTGTCAATAAAGGGAGGGGATGTTACCAGCCAGATTCCACAGAGAACAAGTTGGACCAGAGTATAGATGGGAATGACAAAGTTAGGTGCCCCTGATATGAGCATCCCTCTTGTCCTTCTTCCTGGAGTAGTGAGCTTGAAGGCCAGGACCACAGTAATTGTCTTGGTCAAGACAGTAGACACAGCCACTGTGAAAAAGACTCCAAATGAGGTCTGCTGCAGAGTGCAAGTGACTATGTTGGGATGCCCAATGAAGAGCAATGAGCAGAGGAAACAGAAGGCAATGGAGATCAGTAGGATGTAGTTGAGAATTCGGTTATTGGCCTTTACAATGGGAGTGTCATTGTATTTCACAAAAGTACCAAGAACAAGAGCTGTGAGGGCAGAGAAACACAGAGACATGCAGGCCAGAGTCATCCCCAACAGATCTCCATAACCCAAAAAGGAGACATGTCTTTGCAGGCAGTGTGTGTGTTCTGCATTGGAATATTGGTCATCTGGACAGCTCACACACTGCTCCATATCTGCTAAAGGACATAAACAACAAACCCTCATAACATTTCATTATTATATACTTAATCATTTAGGATCTATATAAATCAGAGGATACCTTAATAACAATGTTTGTGTTCAGCAACAATTTTCTTCCCTGTTGCTCTAGGGAACAGTGAAGTCAGGACTCTATGGCAATCCATCCATGGTGATGGAGCACACTACCTTCTTGATAAAAAGAACTAAGAACTTATGTATTTATGTTTATTTACTTCCATATTCATGTAAGTTTTTAAAAAATAAGAAAAATACTTGGTTTCATGGTGTATTATAAATGGTAATATATAACAGCTTAGATTAGTTCATTTCTCAAATTTTTAATTTTTGTATACAGATCTGTGGACTGTGCATGTGTGGTGGTGAGAGTGAGAATGGCCCCCATATGCTCATAGATTTGAATGTTTGGTCACTAGGGAGTGGCACTATTTTATAAGATTAGGAAATTTGTTCTTATTGGAGTTGGTGCAGTCTTGTTGAAGGAAGTGTGTTAGTGAGGATGGGCTTTGTTTTTTTAAAAGCTCAAGCCAACACCAGTGTTTCTCTCTCCCTGCTGCCTGAGGATCTGGCTATAGAACACTCAGTTACTTCTCCAGAACCATACCTGTCTTTGTGCTGCCATGTTACCTGATATTATGATAATGGACTAAATGTCTGAAAGTACAAGGAAGCCCCAATTAAATGCTTTCTTTGAAAAGAATTTTCATATTCATGGTGTCTCTGCATAACAATAAAACACTGACTAAGGCAGCATATCTAGACAACAAAGCCAGCTGCTACATTTATATAAGGTCAAGAATGTACAATTCTCTCAGGTACATAGTGTTTGCATAAAGCAATATTTTCATTAAAGCAGCTGTACTTATCATGCACCAAAATGCCCTTCAATTTAAGTCCATCACCTCAATAATTAATGTAAGTATTTGAAAAAATGACATTTACTTTTTTCACTAAGTTTTATTCCTATGATATCTGATATATGGACTTCTATAAATCCACTTTTTGGATTTGCTTTTGTTCTTGTCACTACTCATACTCATTCTAATACAGTGACTAATACTTGTCACTGTATTAGAAGTAACAAGAGCCCCAGCTCCCATCCAGGCCAGAGCTCCCATCCAGACCAGAGACCCCCCCCCAGCAGACCCTACAATCTACACACCCTGACCCCACACTCATCCGCCCAAGACCTCCCCCCACTTCCTGATAATTGGAGACCAGCCCCCAGCTCCCATCCTGCCCAGAGCTCCCATCTGGACCAGAGGTGAGTGTCTAGGGTCATAACCAGGGAGGCCTGCCCCTAGGTCCCATCCCTGGCCACCAGCTGTTCCCGGGGAAGACCTGCCCAACTTGGACCCAGTTTCTGGCCATTGGGGGGGGCCCCACGGGAAGGTTCCCCTTCTCCAAGACCTGAACCCCAGCAGACCCTGCAATCTACATGCCCTGCCCCCAGGCCCATAGGCCCGAGACCCCCCACCACTTTTTGAGACTTAGGGAACATCCCCCAACTCCCATCTGGCCCAGAGCTCCCATCTGGCCCAGAGAGCTCCCATCTGACCCACAGAGCTCTTATCAGGCCCAGAGAGCTCCCATCTAGCCCAGAGAGCTCCCACCTGGTCCAGAGAAATAGAGAGTTATCATTGGACAAAGAGCTGAAATTGGAACAAGAGTAAACTCAGGAGACAGGGAATCTGCCAGCCCTGATTAGACCAAGAGTGGCTTTCTGAGAAGCTGAATCCACCACCTCTCATTGGACCAAGAGAGGCTTCCTGAAATGCCGAATCTGTCAGCTTGGTCTGGACCAAGAGCACTGATAAGACCAAGAATGAATCCACAAGGACATGGGCAGATGTCAAGGCAGTAGTACATCCAAAAAGTAAAGAGCAATACAGCATCACATTACAGCCCTCCTCCAACAGCAAGACCTCAACATCACAAAATGGAAGAAGCAGAAGAAAGCAACCTTAAGAACAACATCATAAAGATGATAGAGGCTTTAAAAGAAGAAATCAAAAATGAAATGGAGGAAAAGACAAACAAAAAAGTGGAGGAAATCAATAAAGAACATGAAAAGTCAAACACAAAAGGGAAAGAATGCTATAAAAAAAAACTAGAGGAAAAGACAAATAAAGCAAAAGAAAACAATAAATCCCTGAAAGAAAATCATGAAAAAGCAATGAAACAGGTGAGGGAAACAGTTCAAGACATGAAAAGGGAAATAGAAACAATGAAGAAGACACAAACAGAGGGAATGCTGGAAATAGAAAATCTGAGTAAAAGAACAGGAAACACAGAAGCAAGCATAACCAAAAGAAACAAGAGATGGAAGAGAGGATCTCTGGTGTAGAGGATACAGTAGAGGAAATGGGTTCCTAGGTCAAAGAAAATACCAATGCCAAAAAAATTGTAAGACAAAATGTCCAAGATCTGGGACACCATGAAAAGACCAAACCTAAGCATAATAGGGAAAGAGGAAGGAGAAGAATACCAACTCAAAGGCACAGAAAATAATTTCAACAAGATCATAGAAGAAAACTTTCCCAACTTAAGGAAGGAAATGCCTATGAAGATACAAGAAGCCTATAGAACACCAAACAGACTAGACCCGCAAAAAAAGTCCCCTTGCCACATAATAATTAAACAACTAAAGCTACAGAATAAAGAAAGAATATTAAGAGCAGCAAAGGAAAAAGACCAAGTGACTTATAAAGGCAAACCTATCAGAATAACAGTCAATATCTCAATGGAGACTTTGAAAGCCAGAAGGACCTGGACAGACATAATGCAGACAATAAGAGACTATGGATGCCAGCCTAGACTTATATACCCAGCAAAACTTTCAATCATCATAGACAGAGTGAACAAGACATTCCAAGACAAAGCCAGATTTAAACAATACTTATCTACAAACCCAGTCCTACAGAAAGCACTAGAAGGAAAATTCCAACCTAAGAAAGTCAGATACACCCTCAAAAATACAGGCAATAGATAACACCACAGCAGTAAATCCCAAAGAAGAGAAGTACACACACACTACTGTAGATGTAACGAATTGTCTTATTAAATAAGAAACACAGATCCAATGTAAAGATAAAAGCCCAAGAGGTCAGAGCTAAGAGTTTACCCGCGTGCTACTGGCTAGCCTCTTCCGCCAAGAGACCTCTCTGAAAAGGAGCTACTTCCTGTGCATTCGTCTTTAAATAGAGTTCTGTTCTGCCTTCTCATTGGTCGTAAACCCAACTACGTGACTGCCTCATCACTGCCTGTCTGTACAGACCTCCGGACACACATTGGAGCATATGTCTCCAAAGCCGGCTGTATCCTTGAACATACAGAGATCTACCTAGCTCTGCCTACCGAGTACTGGGATTAAAGGCGTGCACCACCACGCCTGGCTCTCGCTATGGCTTGCTAATAGCTCTGACCCCTAGGCAACTTTATTTATTAACATACAAATAAAATCACATTTCAGTACAAATAGAATACCACTATATTTCCCCTTTTCTATTTTAATAAAAGGAGAAAAAAAAGGAAAGTTGTAACTAATATAAGAAAAACTATGTACAAAAGTACAATAACTATATACAATATATACAAGTGATGAATACCTAAACAATGTCTAGTCCATTTGTATTTGACAAATTCAGAGAAAATAATTCCATTACTTATCCTATTTTGGTAAGTCCAAAATGTACCTAATTCCTTTCTATCCTAACTAATTTTCAACTATACCTAATTAATCTTCAACTATAACTAATTAATCTTCAACTATAACTAACTAATCTTCAACTCCCTTAGAGACCCAAGAAGGAAATAATATTACCTAACAAAAATAAAAACAGGAAGTGCATGCAAGCAGCTTCCAAAAAAATTGTGAGTTGATAGAAACAGCCAGCCGCCTGGACAGTCACCTGAGGTTTCTCCGCAGTGTTGGGGCATCATCTTCAGCCTATAGGCTTAGCGTATCTGACAGACTCATTTGTGAAGTAGGATGTACACAAGGTCAACAGTTCAACCTCACCTTGGGTGAGAGCAGTCCATGTACCAGAAACACCTGAATTCCACTAGTGTCATGTCATGATTCAGGATTTTAAATTCTGGAAATCGTTGATGGTTTTTGAATTCTGTCCATTCTTCTTGACCATGTATGTGTGGCTTCATCTCAGCATCCTGTTCTTCTCCACATCCCTCTATTAAATGCCAGTCTGTTATTGAGAGGCGTGAGCTTAGTTACTCTCCAAGAATAACTGTTTCAGCTGCTGTTCCATTGCACATCAGAAGCCATCGGCCCACTGCCTGTTCAGCTGCCTTAGAAGGAAAGGGCACTGTACCTTTTCCGGATTGAAAAGGCCACTTCAGGGATGGTGCCATATTGTCCTGGCCTCAGAAGATGCCTTTTGATAAAGCCATAACCACACTTGTTTTAGCAAGAATCGGTAGTCCTTTGTTTCATGTCCTGTCTGTCCATTTTGTCCTGTTGTCAGCAGTAGATTCGAAGATACTTTGTTGTCCAGTGGCTAACATTTGCCACAATGAAAGTTAACTCCATATGCAGTTTCTTCAATGCCCATAGTCTCTCTGAAGTAGATTGGTACTGCCAGGAACCGACATGTCTCATAGTCATAACAAAAAAGAAAAATTTTCTAAGTTATTAAAACATTTTAAATGCCATTTTCTGTAGATCTCTGAAGGGTTGGAAGATGACCTGTCTATCTAAAATATATCTGCTCAATCTAGAAAACATACCTAATATGACTACAAGTTCTATTGTAATGTCTAACTACTAACTTTCATTTCTTTATATCCTAATAGTTGGTAATAATAACATTCAAGAATCAGCAATTTGCATTATTTTGTTAAATGAATGGTATAAGTACAATTAGAAATATACATATAGCATTTCCTAACAATATCAATTTCAATATATATAATTTGTATATAATATAAAACAATCCAATCCAATGTAAAGTATTTAAAACTAGTAATTGTCTTTTTCTTTTTTTTTTTTTTAAACAAGAACCTTAAATCTAACCTCCTTTGCTTAGCCCTTTTCCTAACCCTTGATAACCAGTTGTAACCAACCCCTCTAAACAATGAAAATTATCCCAGACCCAAAACCCATTAAAAGACCAAAAAAAACCACCCGTCCCACACCACCTCTTTGGGAATGTGGGCGTCGTATTCTTAAAATTACTTCCTGCTGGGTATGGGCGAAGGTATCTTTGTTCTGAAAAGAAAAAATTTAGGTTAATTGTCAAATTCTAGGAAAGGTAACTATATCCTTCATTATCCAGTCTGTGTATAATGCCAAAGTTCAGGATTTATCTCAAGTCCTTATTCAAGTAGTCTTTGAGACTGGATCATCTCAGTCAGCCCTCTCAAAATTGCTCTGAGCACTTTGTAGTTCAAAGCTGATCTGTAGATGATGTTTGTCAGCTTAGTGATGTTATTATTGTCCACGTGGAATTGTTGTTGTTGTGGGGCCCCATCTTCTTCCTGGAGACTTCAGTTGATGTTAGGCCTGGCCGTGATTTCCTGTAGAAAACTGGTAAGAGACTCGAACACAAAGACATATATGCAGCTAATTGAAGTCTTTTTTCTTTCTAGAATTAATTAGTACTCTATATGACCATTCATATCTTAAGAGTTTAAAATGTATATATATATATTAATCTTATAAATTTTGATATAAAATTCATACTTTAAGAACAGTTTAAAGAATCAGAATAAAATCAAAGAGTTGAGATTAGTAATAGAATAGTCCCTTAATTAATTTGGCTTTTTTTTAATTTTTTCTGTCCCATAGCAGAAGATGGCTCTTCTTCTGGCATGATACAGGGAGTTTGTATTTTCCTTTTATCAACATGCTTGAGTTTAAAGAAGGAGAGAGCCATTCTCCAACTCCAAAGTCAGCTTTAAATTTTAATTGAACTGGGACTATTAGAAGAT
>CABHPQ010146103.1:0-27091 GCA_902168405.1 Peromyscus aztecus
GTGCTGAGAAGACAGGCAGCATGACCATAGCTGAAGTTTCTCTTTAATGAAGTAGGGGCTTGCGGACTACATCTCAGTCTGGCTTTGAACTGGTGGTTCTCCTACCTCTTCCTCCTGAGTTGCTAGGATTATAGGCTGGCCTACAAGGTAGTTTGTTTTTTGAGGGGTAGTGGGGATGGTGGAGGGGGTTCAGACAGGGTTTGTCTCTGTGGTCCTGGAACTCCTCTTATACAATCAGGCTGGCCTTGAACTCACAGAGATCCACCTGCCTCTGCCTCCCAAGTGCTGGGATTAAAGGCATGCGCCACTGCCGCCCGGCCCACTTTTTGTTTTTTAGGATATTTTAGAGCAACCCAGATATTTTTCTTCCTCCTCTCCCTTCTTCCCTCTTTCCCTTTATTTTAGACTGTCTGAAGTAGCTTAGGCTGGCCTCAAACTCTCTATCCTCCTCCTGCCCCAGCTTTCCAAGTGTTGGTTTATTGGTGTTATTACCATACTCAGCTTTTAGAATAATTTTTTAAAATAAATTATTTTTACTTTATATGTATTGATGTTTTGGCTGCATGTATGTCTGTGTGAGGGTGTCAGATCTTGGAGTTAGAGACAGTTGTGAGTTCCCATATGGGTGCTGGGAATTGAACCCGGGTCCTCTGGAAGAGCAGTTAGTGCTCTTAACCTCTGAGCCATCTCTCCAGCCCTAGGAATCGTTTTTATTAAAACCAAACAAACAGGTATTGATGAAGGAAAGAGATCTTTGTGTTTAAAGATAGTAGTGTTACAGATTTACTTTCATTGTTTTTATTTTTGAAGGTGGGTGTGGTTTTTATTTTGTTTGTTGTAGTAGGGGTGAGGGGATCAAAACCACGGCTGTGCAAGTTAGACCAGCACTGTAGCACTGTGCAAGTTAGACCAGCACTGAGCTACATTTTTGTCATGTAGGTGGGAAATTTATTATTATTATTATTATTATTATTATTATTATTTTGTTTTTTGAGACAGTGTTTCTCTGTGTAGCCTTGGCTCTCCTGAAACTGACTGTGTAGACCTGGCTGACCTCAAACTCAGTAGAGCTGCCTGCCTCTGCTTCCCCAGTGCTGGGAATCAAGGTGTGCATCACCACTGCCCAGCCTGGAGATTTTTAAAGATATATTTATTGTTACTTAGTACTTTTGAGTATTTGCCTGCAAGTATGTATGTGTACCTCATGCATATTTAGTACCTACAGAAGCCCTAAGAGAGAGCATCAGGTTCCCAGTAAGGAGTCAAAACCACTGTAACTCCTTACTGGGTGCTAGGAACTAATCCTTGAATGTAGGGTTTTAAAAGCTCATTTATGGTGGATCATGGCAGTGCAGGCCTTTGATCCCAACACTAGGGAGGCAGAGGCATGCAGATCTTGAGTTTGAGATCTGTCTGTATATAGGGTTTTCCAGGCCAGCCTGGGCTACACAGTGAGACTCTGTCTCAAAAGATTGCTAATTTGTATAAGTGTCTATAACAATTTGAAAGAGTTGACTAACCATCACTTATTTTTGTTCTCCTGTTTAATGCAGCTCAGGTTAAGCAAAATAGGACTGGAAGACTAGCATAAAGTACTCAATCTGGTAAAAGTACCGGGCAGGTATAGCTTCAGTCTGGTTATAATAGTCATTTATCTCAGACTTGTGGTACTGGTTGTATTTGTTGTATTGATTACTTGGTAGTCATGAGAGTATATATGTGTATGAGTATCTTATTACCATCTTAAGTATTTAGTATCACGGTTTTAATCTCAAGAGATTTTGGAAAGGATATGCAGATTTATAGTTTTCTCTGAGAAGATGGATGTAATTTTAGTTGTATGGTTTTTTATAATTTTTTTCCCCTGGGGTGCATGTGTTGTTGTTGTTTTCTATTTCACTTTATGTTTATGGGTGTTTTGCCTGCATGTATGCTTATGCACCACATGTGTGCAGTGTCTTTGGAGGCCAGAAGAGGATGTCAGCTACTCTGTGACTTGAGTTAGAGACAGTTGTGAGCTGCCTTGTGGGTGCTGGCCAGGAATTGGACCCTGCAAGAGCAGCCAGTGCTCTTAGTTCTTTTTTCCAGTTCCAATGTATGTTTTTAAAATGATGAACATTAAAGTGTTCTAACCTTTGTTTTGAGGCAGGGTCTTTTATTTTATTTTGGTTTCTCTGTGTAGCTTTGCGCTTTTCCTGGGACTCACTTGGTAGCCCAGGCTGGCCTCGAACTCACAGAGATCCGCCTGACTGTGCCTCCCATGTGCTGGGATTAAAGGCGTGCGCCACCACCGCCCGGTGAGGCAGGGTCTTATGTAGCACAGATTGGCTTTGAACTTATGTAATTGAATATGATATGTAATTGAATTTCTCATGCTCTGTGGCTCTACTACTCAAGTGCTAGGAGTACGGGCATGCACTACCATGCCTCATTTATTCAGTTCTGGCAATTAAGCCCGGTGTTTCATGCATGTTAGACAAGCACTCTTAACTGAGCTATATATTCCCTAGCCGCCTTCTCTGCCCCAGCCCCCTTTTTGAGTCTGTGTGTTTTATAGCCCAGGCTAGTTTTAGTTTTGAACTTTGTAATCACGGATGGCCTTCTGCTTCTCCCTCCCAAGTGTTAGGATTACAGGTGTATATAACCATACCTGGGTGGTTTGAGGTCAGAGCCTTGTTGATGTTGTGTAGTCAGTCACTCCTACCTCAGCATTCTAAGTGACTGGTACTACAGGCACATGCCACAGGGCCTAGACTTTATTTTGAAATTTGACTCTGCCTTCATTTGTTTGTAGTCCCTCTTCCTTAAAAAGAATTTCACTGTTTTTGTTATTATTATTATTATGTGTGTGGGCAAGTGGAGGGTGTTATGTGATGTGCCAACCGGGCCTGTACCTGCCATGACCTGCATATGGTCAGAGGACACCTGTGGAGTCTGTTCTTTCCGCCCTCCTCTATGTGGGTTTCTGGCTCTTAAAGCAGGCACCTTCATCTGTTGAGCCATCTTTCAAGACCCCCCCATGCAAGACCACCCCCCCCCATGCTTTTCGGTGATAATGTAATTTATACACTTTTTTGATGCCAACTGTATTTAGATTAAGGAAAGAAACAAAATACATAATGGCTTGTATAGTCGAGTTACAATACCTAGAAATATCATTGTTTAAGTAAAAGCCAAACAGACCCTCAAATGTGTTAGAAGGCTTTGTAGACCAAGATGATAATAGATTGGATTCAAGATCTTCCCTTTTGCTTGTTTGTAATTTCATCTTTTTTTTTTGATTATTTTATTGTTTATTTATTTTTGTGGATTTTTGAGACAGGGTTTCTCTGTCTAGCCCTGACTGCCCTGGAACTCACACTGTAGATCAGGCTGGCCTCGCTTGGAGATCCATCTGCCTCTGCCTCCCAAGTGCTGGGATAAAAGGCGTGTGCCACCACCCAGCTTAGTGGTTTGTTTGTTTGTTTGTTTGTGCCACAAGTGCTGAGGAAGGAACCCAGGGCTTTGTTTATGTTAGATAATCACTTTATCACTGAGCTTCATTCTCAATTTAAAATAAAAGAAAAAATTGTGTGTGTGTGTGTGTGTGTGAAGAGAGTGTTGGAACTCTCTGGAACTGGAGTTACAGATGGTTATTAGATGAAATGTGGGTGCTTTGCTGTTAACCGCAGAGCCATCTTTCGGGCCCATCTGCTCAGTTTTTTGACACAACGTCTGGCAGGCCTGAAGGTTGTTACATAGACCAAGCTGGTCTGCAAATTTGCACAGCCATTTTGTCTCTGAGTGCTGGGATGAAAGGTTTGGGGCATCGACATCCACAGCTGGCTTTTTTTTTTTCTTTTACCTTTTTCTTTCTTGGTTGTATGTATTTTATGTGCATGTGTGTGTACCACTTACATTCTTGGTGCTCATGGAGGACTGAAGAGGGTGTTGAATTCCCTGGAACTGGAGCACAGATGGTTGTGAGCTACCATGTGTGTGCCGGGAGCTGAACCCAGGTCCTCTGTAAGAGCAACAAATGCTCTCAACTGCTGAGCCCTCTCTCCAGTATGAGTCATTTTTGCTTGTGTTTCCATCACCACCACCTGGCCATCTTATCAATGTATCTTTATTACTTTTTTTATTTTTTTGTCTTTTGTGGTATGTAGTATTGTATCTTTTGTGGGAATTGAACCTGGGGACCATTCACATTTGCCAAGCACTCTGACCCTATAACCTCAGTTGTTCTATTTTGAGGCAGAACCCGTAGCCCTTGTTGGCCTCCAGCTAATTATGATGTCCTGCTTCTATTTCTCAAGTATTGGATCATAAAACATGCAGCACTATGCTTGCTCCTTCTCAGACCTTTTCATCTCTTTATCTTGAGGCAGGGTCTACTAAGTTGTGCAGATGGGCTTAAAACTATGTAGCCCTTGCAGTCCTTGATCTTGGATTCCTTTTGCCTCAGTGTGCTTTGTAGCTTAGATTACCGGCATTGTTTATCACAACTAGCCATTGCTTTGTTCTAACTTCCATAGATGCTTGTTAATGAATCAACTGAGTTACTATTTAGACCTTCATTTGGAGGGGATTTTTGTACATTTCTTTTAAGGAGTGCTTAAAGCATGTAGTTGTGCTTGAGTTTTGCTTGCCATATAGTCCGCAAAGCAACATACTTGTCGTCGTACCCTTTTGTAACTTTCCTTTCCCATGTAGATAGTCCCCAGTATGCCTTGGTGCACTAGTGGTGCATGGCAGACTTGGTATTTGATTCTTCGTAGGAATCTGCATCTTCGTTAGAATACCAGGTGCAGAGATATATGACGTAGTGGCTCTATGATGCGGAGCACAGTATACATTGTGTGTTTAGAGCAAAGGGACTGATGAATAGTTACTAAATTAAAAAAAAAAAGAAATTAGGACCCACCTACCCATGCATAAAAATGTGATTCTTCGTCAGAAACATGTCCACTGCTCCTTATTCCATTTAATTGTCGACTTTTTCTATCTTATACCTTATACTTAGGTAATAGTGAATAGTTTTTAGTTTACTTGTAGGAGCTGTTCTGTTTTAATCTTTGCCTTTTGCCTTGGGTCACTCCAAAAGTACATTCTTTAAAAACTAATCCCCTTTTTGGGATTCTTTGCATTCCTCTTTTTTTTTTTTTTTTTTTAAAAACTGAGTTATCCACTTTACTGCCACATTGTATATATTTCAGTCCTTATAAGTTACTCCTCTGGTTGGAATTACTTTTGTAACAATCACTTTGTTACTTATTAGAAAATGTAACCTTCGAGGTCATAGATCCTGCTTCACCCACCCTTGCTCTCCAGTACCTAGCGTAGTGGTTTGCACTGTCTGCAGGCAGAAGTTGTTACAAAACTGTCAGTAGGGCAATGAAAGAAGGAAAGGTGTATAAGTGTCTGTTTTAATGAAAACTTTCATTTTGTTTTAAGTATTTATGATCCTTTTTATTCTTTTGCATGTTTTCTTGGCTGAATGGGAATAGAGAAGAAGAAAATGAGGTAAGTATAAATTGAACTAGTTATTCAAGAAATGGCCTTTTAAAAGGTGCATTTTTAGAATCTAGATAAAAGCTGAAAATATTTAAAGTTAACTATTTTGTGAAATGAAATTAGTAGTTTTGCTCAATTTTACTTTTTGAAGTTATAATAACTCATTCCAATGAGGAATAGTGTATATAACAAGAAAATAATTTTAAACTTAAAAGATTCAAGAAATTTAGCCGGCGGTGGTGGCGCACACCTTTAATCCCAGCACTCGGGAGGCAGAGGCAGGCGGATCTCTGTGAGTTCGAGGCCAGCCTGGGCTACCAAGTGAGTTCCAGGAAAGGCGCAAAGCTACACAGAGAAACCCTGTCTCGAAAAACCAAAAAAAAAAAAAAAAAAAAAAGATTCAAGAAATTTAGAAAGGTAACAGAAACTAGCAGTTCCAGAAACAGATTTTTATCTGTCTTTAGTAAGTTTCCATGTAAAATTTAATTTGAAAAGTAGATTGTTTCTTAAATATTTGAAAACTACTGCTATATGAATAATATACTATGTGTGTGTAATGTAAAAGCTTTATTTCCTCGCTTGAAGTTACTGTATACTTTTTCTTATTTCTCTTTTGGTTTTTCAAGACAGAGTTTCTCTATTTAACTTTGGCTGTCCTGGAACTTGCTCTGTATACCAGCCTGGTCTCAAACTCAGGGATCTGCCTGCCTCCTCCTCCTCCTCTAGAGTTCTGGGACCAAAGGCATGTGCCACTGCATCTAGCTTTGGAACATGCCTGACCTGTTTTTTGTTGTTGTTGTTGTTTTAAGATTTATTCATTTATTATGTATACAGTGTTCTGTCTGCATGTGTCCCTGTGTGCCAGAAGGGGTGCCAGATCTAATTACAGACAGTTGGGAGCCACCATGTGGTTGCTGGGAATTGAACTCAGGACCTCTGGAAGAGCAGCCAGTGCTCTTAACCACTGAGCCATCTCTCCAGCCCCTGATATTAGTTTTTAATATAGGCTTGAGGCCTGGGTGTGGTGGTGCACACCTTCAATGCTGGAGGGCAGAAGCAAACTTATCTCTGAGTTACTGGCCTGCCTGGGTTACATAGAGAGACCCTCTGTCAACATATATTTATATGCTTGAGTTTGTGTCTGTAGATTTTTCTGTTATTCTTTCAACAACCTAGGTTATGCCTTTATCTTCTGACTCCCACCATTTCCATTGGTGGTTTGTCAGATACTTGGTCAGATAATGGAGAAGAGCTTCCTAGCTGTATCTTGTTCACATAGTAATATTAGAGAATAAATTATTATTACCAAAGTGTGTGTAGTCCAGGCAGAGAGAGTGATAGTGTGCTAAGGCAGAGTAGTTTCCTAGTACAGCAGAAGGCCTGGCCCTTTTTGGACTACTTTATCAGTAAAATGTATGTGGTAAGAGGCTAGTTTGTACCAGGGAAGGTCATTAAAATTGCCTGGTGCTTGTTGATCCCTGCCTTAAAACAAAAATAAAAATACCCCAAACAATTTTTTTTTGTTGCTTCATTTTAGAGCTATTGATTTAATATTCCCCAGTGTGGCTCATATATTTTGCCCTGTACTCTGATTCTGTGTGATGCCAGGAGACCCTTGGTTTATTTGCTCTTTGGTATTTCTTAGATAAGTAAAACATAAGAACAAACTATTTTGTCTACTGAGGTGTTATTTATTGCCGTGTATATAAATGTCATCTACATATCAGGTTAAAAAAAAATTCTTGTTTAAATTCTGCTTGAACTGAGCATGGTAGTGCATGGTTGTTATCCCAGCACCGGGGAGGTAGAAGCTTGAGGATTAATATGAGTTCAAAGAAAACCTGGGCTACATAGTGAGATTCAAAACCAAAATCCAAAAAAGCACCACCAAAACAAAAAAACTAAAAAAACAAAAATCAACACTTAAAACAATAACAAAACAAAAAAAGCTACCTCCACCAAAAAAAAAAAAAAAAAAAAGAAAAAAAAAAAAAAAAAAAGGACTAAGTATCTAGAAAATAGTGCCAACATGGATAGAATTCTTTAATGTAGATTAAATGGAAAAAAATAGATAATTGTTAAAGCTTAGTGGTTTGTTATTTATACTTTTGATTATGCCTAAATGTTTTATAATGAAAAGCTAAATTCCATTTGTAGCATAGTGAAAGTTATACTACTGTTAATTTTTAAAAAATTTCTCTGATAAACATTTAAAATTTTGATATTGACAATTTGTGATATTCACAATTTGAAAGAAAGCCTTTATTACTGTAATTGTTTTGTTCTTTTGTAGGCAAAGATTGAAAATGTGCAGAAAACAGGTTTCATCAAAGGACCAATGTTCAAAGGTGTTGCTTCTAGCCGATTTTTGCCCAAAGGCACGAAGACAAAAGTTAATTTGGAGGAACAAGGACGGCAGAAGGTGTCATTCAGCTTCAGTCTTACAAAGAAAACTTTACAGAACAGGTTTCTCACTGCACTTAGCAATGAAAAGCAGAGCGATTCTCCAAACTCCCCAGCTAACCCTCTTCCAGTAGACTCAAACCCGAAAGTGAAAATGGACCCAGGAGATACTTTTCCTGCTATAGAAGAGTCTTCCCCACCAAAGTCAAGAGTGGAGTTGGGTAGAATTCATTTTAAGAAACATCTGCTTCATGTGACATCCAGACCACAGCCGGCTACAACCACAGCAGTAGCGTCTCCCCCTCCTCCTCCAACACAGTTACCAGCGGTCATAGCAGAATCAACTATAGATTCACCACCTTCATCTCCACCTCCACCTCCTCCACCTCCCCAAGCCACATCACCCTCACCACCAGCACCAATATCAGAGCCAGTGGTCTTACCACATCCCCCAGTAACAGTACTAATGACTGCACCAGTACCCTTACCAGTGGATAGAGCTCAGAAAGAATCGCCTGTTAAAAGTGTGTCCGAATCTTTAGAGGTGGATATGAAGCAGGATATTGTATCTAATAGTTTGGAAGAGCACACAGTTCAAACTTTGAAGGAACAAGCAGATAATCCCATGCAAAGAGAAGATTCCCATATTGGGAAGGAAGAAGAAATTTCTGATGGTTCTAAGATAAGCCTCAGTTCTAAAAAAGCAAGTTCTAAGAAGAAATCTTCACAATTTGAAGGCACATTGCTTGGTTCAGAATCTGATGAAGATTCTGTACGGACTTCTTCCAGTCAAAGATCACATGACTTAAAATCTTCAACAAGCATTGAGAAGGAAAGAGATTTTAAAAAGAGCTCAGTACCTTCAAAAAGTGAAGATTTGGGGAAATCATCACGATCTAAAACAGAGAGAGATGATAAATACTTTAGCCACTCAAAACTTGAAAGAGATACTCGGTATGTATCTTCCCGATGTAGGTCCGAAAGGGACAGAAGGCGGAGCCGATCTCGTTCTAGATCTGACAGAGTCTCTAGAACTAGTTTGTCTTATTCTCGGTCAGAGCGATCTCATTATTACGATTCTGATCGGCGCTACCATAGGGGTTCCCCTTACCGTGAAAGGACACGCTATTCTCGGCCCTATACAGATAACAGGACACGGGAGAGCTCAGACTCTGAAGATGAATATAAGAAGACACATCCAAGGCGCACCTCATCCCATTCCTACAGAGACCTAAGGACATCATCATCTTACTCTAAATTTGATCGGGACTGTAAAACTGAGACTTCTTACTTAGAGATGGAGAGAAGAGGAAAGTATTCTTCAAAACCAGAAAGAGAATCCAAGCGGACTTCAGAACATGAAGCCATAAAAAGATGTTGTTCTCCCCCGACTGAACTGGGATTCCGACGGGGGTCCTCCTATTCCAAGCATGATAACAGTGCTTCCCGTTACAAATCTACCCTTTCAAAACCTGTATCCAAGTCTGATAAATTTAAAAATTCTTTCTGTTGTACAGAATTAAATGAGGAAAGCAAACAATCTCATTCTTTTAGTTTGCAGACTCCTTGTTCAAAAGGTAGTGAATTAAGAACAATTAATAAAATTCCTGAAAGAGAAAAGACTGGGTCTCCATCTCCATCAAATCAATTAAATGATTCACCTACTTTTAAAAAGCTAGATGAATCTCCTATTCTTAAGCCTGAATTTATAGGACATGATAGCCATGATAGTATTAAAGAATTGGAGTCATTATCAAAAGTGAAAAATGATCAGTTAAGAGGTTTTTGTTCTATTGAATTAAATATAAATGGATCTCCAGAGACAGAATCTGATATGGCAACCTTTTGTGCTTCTAAAACAGATGCTGTTTCAATGACTTCAGATGATAGTGTGACTGGATCAGAGATATCTCCTTTGGTCAAGGCTTGCATGCTTTCATCAAATGGATTTCAGAATATTGGTAGATGCAAAGAAAAAGACTCAGATGATTCCTATAGGCAGCATAATAAGTCAAAAAGTCCATTTAGGGAAACAGAACCTTTGTTGTCACCACACCATGATAAACTCATGTCTTTGCCAGTTAAGACTATAGATTATTCCAAAACATTAATTAAAGAACCAGTTGATAAGAGACGTTCCTGCTGCAAAACCAAAGATTCAGATAGATACTGTTCTCCAAATGAGAACTCCGAAGCTGAAAATATTGAACCTTCAGTTATGAAGATTTCTTCAAATAGCTTTATGAATGTGCATTTGGAATCAAAACCAGTTATATGTGATAATAGAGAGCCGACAGATCAGCACTCAACATTTGCATGTGATGAATATAAGCAGAGCATCGGTAGCACTAGTTCAGCTTCACTTAACCATTTTGATGATTTGTATGGGTCTGTAGGGAGTTCAGGTATTATTTCATCTCTTCAGAGTCTTCCGCCAGGAATAAAATGTGAAGGGAATACATCTCCAGTTCTAGATGCAGTGCAGAGTAAAAGAAGCACAGAGTTCTTAAAGTATGCAGGGAAAGAAACAGAAGTGGGTAGTGCCCTTCCTGATTCAGGAAAGGGATTTGCTTCTTGGGAAAACAGGCATAATAATGTATTATCTGGGCAGTCTTTGCAAGAGGCTCAAGAAGAGGAGAATTCCATATTGCATGAAAGAAGAGGAAGACCAGAAATCTTAGATGAGGAAGGAAGAGGGCATACACATACTTCTGATGACTCAGAGGTTGTATTTTCTTACGATTTGAACTTAACCATGGAGGACAGTGACGGTATAACTTACACCTTAAAATGTGACAGTAGTGGTAATGCTCCTGAAATTATATCTACTATCCATGAAGATTATTCTGGCTCTTCTGGAAGTTCAAGTGACGAAAGTGATTCAGAAGATACAGAGTCTGATGACAGCAGTATTCCAAGAAACCGTCTCCAGTCTGTTGTGGTTGTGCCAAAGAATTCTACTTTGCCCATGGAAGAGACAAGTCCCTGTTCTTCTCGGAGCAGTCATAGCTACCGACATTACTCTGACCACTGGGAAGAGGAAAGATTAGACTCAAGGAGACATGCATATGAGGATAAGTTTGAGAGTATGGCAAGTAAAAGCTGTCCTCAGGCTGAAAAATTCTTCCTTCATAAAGGAACAGAGAGGAACCCAGAAACTTCTTATTCACAGTTCAGCAGAAAAGTAGATAATCACCTGCCTGAAATTGCTCATTCTCAAAGTGATGGGGTTGATAGTACAAGTCATACAGACTTGAAATCTGACCCTCTAGGTCACCTGAATTCAGAGGACACAGTAAGAACCAAAACATCTAGGTCTCAAGAGCTACCAGTTTATTCTTCTGATGATTTTGAAGATATCCCAAATAAGTCTCGGCAACAGATAATTTTCTCTAACAGACCAGATAGTAGTAGACTAGGAAAAACAGAGTTAAACTTTTCTTCCTCTTGTGACATTTCCCGTATAGATGGCTTGCACTCATCAGAAGAGCTCAGAAACCTAGGATGGGACTTCTCCCAACAAGAAAGGCCCACTACCACATACCAGCAACCTGACAGCAGCTATGGAGCCTGCGGTACACACAAGTATCAACAAAGCGCTGAACATTTTGGAGGGACCCATAGTTACTGGCCAGGCAATGGCTATTGGGATCCAAGATCAGCAGGCAGACCTCCAGGAACTGGGGTTGCTTATGATCGAATTCAGGGGCAGGTACCAGATTCTTTAACAGATGATCGGGAAGAAGAGGAGAATTGGGATCAACGAAGTGGATCACAATTTTCAAGCCAGTCCAATAAATTTTTCTTCCATCAAAAGGACAAGGGATCAGTGCAAGCACCCGAAATAAGCAGCAATTCAATTAAGGACTCTTTAGTTATGAATGAAAGGAAAGATTTTTCAAAAAACTTTGAAAAAAATGACATAAAAGAGAGGGGACCTCCTAAAAAACGGAGGCAAGAATTAGAGAGTGATTCTGAAAGCGATGGGGATCTGCAGGCTAGAAAGAAAGTCAGAGTGGAAAGTGAACCAGGAGAGACATCAGTGCCCCTGCACTCGGAGCTGATGGGGCCCTCCTGTGCTATGGATGACTTCAGGGACCCACAGCGGTGGAAAGAATTTGCCAAGCTGGGGAAGATGCCCTGCTACTTTGATCTTATTGAAGAAAATGTTTATTTAACAGAAAGGTGAGCCTAACTAATTCTTTTTAAATAAATTCTTGATGCTTTTTTGTTAGAAAGAAAGAAAATAATAACAATAAAAAAATAACTTTTCAGCAGTTTGGACTGAAATAAGACTTGTATGGTAAAATGTAGAGTAACAGAATCATAAAATGTCATTTTCTATTTAGATTTACTAATAGATTCCTTCCATTTTTTTTTTTCATCTTAAGAAAAGTGGTATCTAGTTTTTTCTATAATTGCTTTGGTTTTTAAAAGTATAATTTAAGCCAGTCTAATTTTTCCTTTTAATTCATTCCTCTTTTACATGGTTTTAAAGGTATAATTTAAGCTAGCCTACTTTTTCTTAATTCCTTTTTCATGTGAAATTGTGACAGAAAAATGAAAGGAAACTCCAGGAAGCAGGCGAGTGGTTCAGTGGAAGAACACTTTCTAGAGGACCCAGGTTCAGTTCTCAGCATCCACCTGGTCACTCACAACTGTCTGTTACTCCAGTCCCAGGGAATCCCATGTCCTCTTCTGGTCTCCTCAGACACTGCAAACAAGCAGTGCACAGACATACATGCAGACAAAACACTCATACATATAAAAGTAAATAATAAAATAGTTTTTAGAAAGGACACGTGATTGTTAGATGCTTTTTTCTTTTAAACAGGGGCACACAAAGCACTTTTAGGCAGTGTAAAGTCATAATTAGAGTTCAGTAGTTCTGCCAGTTGTCGCAACACATTTTTATTATATTTTAAATCATGTGTTTATGTGGGCGTGTGTGTATATGAGCTGGGGCCAGAGGGGCCATTGGATACCCTGGAGCCCCAGAGGCTATTGTGCCTGAGGTGGCTGCTGGAAATCAAACTCCTTCCTGACTCCCTGGAAGAGTAACTAGCACTCTTTAGCTGCTGAGCTCTCTCTCCAACACTGAATGTGTTTTTTAATGTATAACCCTTTCCTTTTGTGTAGAGCTCCCTCGAGTTAAGATTCAGTCTAGCTGTCTTCCCTTTAAACACTTTGAAATTTTTGTTAATTTTTTTTACTGTATGCATAAGGTAAAAAGACTTATTTTGTTTGTTTGTTTGTTTGTTTGTTTGACAAAGTCTTGTGCAGCCCACACTGGCCTTGAATCTGATTTTTCTGCTTCCACTTCCCAAGTGCTGGGACTATAAGTACATGTCACCACTCTCAGTTTTGGCATGAGTTTTTAGGAACTTAATAGAGCTTGGATAGCTTAATTCCTCCACCAAAATACTTTATTTTGAGAAAATTTTGCTTCTGAAATCTTTACCTGATTTTTCTTTTTTAGTTTTCTGAATTTATTTTTGAGGTTATGTCTCATTATGTTACCTGGGCTGACCGAGATCTCTTTGGATCTGTCTGTCTGTCCTCCCGCCTTTGCCTCTTCTTCAGCTAGTGCTACAAGCATTAACTGACATGCCTGGCTTTGGTGGTTTTATAGTCTTACTTCATTTAAAAAAAATCTGTTCACTTTTTAAACGGATATGTACAAGTGTGTTGTATACCACTAAGGGGTCCCATAAAAGGTTTGGTTCAGTTAAATATACACTCTTTCTCTTGTGAAACAGGATCCCACTTATTTAAGCCAGGCTGGCCTAGAGCTTGCTAAGTAGCCAAGGCTGGTATAAAACTGGTATTTTTACCTCAGGCTCCCCAGTGCTGGGATTATAGGCATGTGTCACTGTACCCAGATCTGGTTGAATCAAAGTTCTTGATTAATTTTTTTCTTTTTTTTTTTGAGACAGGGTTTCTCTGTGCAACAGTCCTGGCTATTCTGGAACTGGCTTTGTAGACTAGGCTGGCCTTAACTTCGAGATCCACCTGCCTCTGTCTCTCAGAGTGCTGGGATTAAAGGTGTGTGCCACCACTGCCCGGCTTTTTTGAGACAGAATTTTATATCTACCAAAAAAAATTTTTTTCTGTGAGTTAGGGGCCAGCCTGGTCTATAGAGCGAGATTCAGGACAGGCACCAAAACAACACAGAGAAACCCTGTCTCGAAAAAAAAAAAAAACCAAAAAATAAAGAATAAATAAATAAAAATAAAAATTAGATTTTATTTTATGTGTCTAAATGCACATGGCCTGCATGCCTGGTGCTTTTAGAGACCAGCAGAGGGCAGTGGAACTGGAGTTATGGGCAGCTGTAAGCTACCACATTGGAGCTGGGAATTGAGCTTGGGTCCTCTGCAACAGAGCAAGTGCTCTTAACTGCTGAGTCATCCCTCCAGCCCCATACAAACTTTTATTTACCAGTTGCTCTTATTTCCCTGAGCCTGTAGCCGAAACTGTTTGTTCCTCATGAGTTCTCATTTTTTTTTTTTTTTTTTTTTTTTTGAAATAAGATCTTGCTATGTAGCCCAGACTGGCCTTGAACCCAAGATTTCTTGCCTTAGAGTGCTATGATTATAGCCATATGCTACCTTGGTCTAATTCTCAAACTTGAGCTAACCAGTCACCTCATTATTTGAAAATCACAAATTTTCTATTTTTCCTAATCTTGGTAAGTGACTTGAAATTGTTGAGTCTGGGATTTAGCTGACCTGAACTAGAAAGTAAGGGTTGAGTTTCAAAATGACAAGACTTAAATTCATTTCTCCCCTCATTGTCACATGTTCCTTTCTTCCCCTTCTACCTGTGGTGCTGTGGAATTGAACCTGGGCCTGTTTGTATGACATTAGCAAGTACTTTGCTAATTGAGCTAGCTGCAGTTCCCAGACCTTGTTTCCGGAACTCCCCACCTCCTGGGCTCCATACAGGGTTTTAAATTGTTCTGGCTGGATTTGTACTCATGGTTTAGCCAGGATTTGAATTTGTGTCCTTCCCTCAGACTCCTGAATAGCTTGGATTACAGGCCTAGGTCACCACACCTGGCTTTTATCTAACAAATGCTAATGACTAGCTCATCATCATCATCATCCCATCCTCTTCTTTTTTTTTTGTTTTTGTTTTTGTTTTTTTCTGGGTGGGTGGTTAGTGGGATGGAGATGAGGGGGTGGGGGTATAGGAGGATAGAGTTTTGCTCTTACAGTCCAGGCTGGTCTTGAACTCGTCTGTTTCCAGCTTAGTGTGGCCTTCCTTTTGAGTGGTAGACTCATAGAAATAAACTTGAAACTGAGATTTAGTATTTATTTGATTGAATATATTATCTTCAAGAGACTTAATGTAACTAAGTTTTATGAAAATTTACCCAATAGAAAGAAGAATAAATCCCATCGGGACATTAAGCGAATGCAGTGTGAGTGTACACCTCTTTCTAAAGATGAAAGAGCTCAAGGTGAAATAGCGTGTGGAGAAGATTGCCTTAATCGTCTCCTCATGATTGAATGGTAAGTAAAATGCTCTGCTCTTCCTCAGCTCTTCAGTATGTGTCTCTAAATATGAAAAATAACTAAAGATATAATTTTAAACTTTTCCCTACATGTATTTATAAGCAGTAAAATCTCCAATAGAAAATGGATAATAAGACATATTCCTCCTGCATTGCTCATTAGATTATAGCACCTGAGACGTAAGTTCTATACAAAACAGTTCAGTTGCTAATATTAATAGTCTATTACTATTCTTTTCTTTCTTTCTTTTTTTTTTTTTTAAGATTCATTTGTTTATTATGTATACAGTGTTCTGCCTGCAAGTGAGAAGAGAGCACCAGATCTCATTACAGATGGTTGTGAGCCACCATGTGGTTGCTGGGAGTTGAACTCAGGACCTCTGGAAGAGCAGCCAGTGCTCTTAACCACTGAGCCATTTCTCCAGCCCCTTCCTTTTTTCTTTTTCTGTCTTTTTTTTTTTTTTTTTTTGCCTTTTTGAAATAAGATCTATTGTGTAGCTCTGGCTCCCCTGGAACTCCGTATAGAGACCAAGCTGGCCTCAAACACAGAGATGGCAGCCTCTGCCTCGGGAGTGTTGGGGTTAAGGCTTGTATGTCACCATGGTCAGCCTCTACTACTACTTTTAATTCAGTCCTCCTTTTACTTTTTAAATGCTTGTGCCCTGAGGACTAAATTTTAAACTTTGATTATGAAACAAAACACTAAAATTTGAAAATGCAAAAGGTGAAATACCTTTTCCCAAATCTCTCTTTGTAGTTTTCCCAGAAATATTAATGTGTACAACATAGGCATATGTATTTATAGTGTGTGTGTGTGTGTGTGTGTGTGTGTGTGTGTAAAAACAAACATCCTATGTATGCTTTTGGATAATCAGACCTAATCAGAATTTCACATACAAGCCTATCTAATTCTTTGGGGGGGGAGGGCGGGTTTTTGTTTTTGTGTTTTTCTTTTCAAAATAGGGTTTTTCTGTGTAGCTCTGACTGTCCTGGATCTTGCTCTGTAGACCAGGCTAGCCTAGAACAGAGTTCACCTGTCTCTGTCTCCTGAGTGTTGGGATTAAAGGTGTGTGCCACCATCGCCCAGCCAAGCCTACCTAATTTTTTCCCTTAGCTACATTAGGTTTTCTGTTCATAGTTGACCATAGTAATTAATTTCCTGCTGGTACATACTTAATTATTATAATTCATAAAATGTTAAATATGTCTGCATTCAAAATGTTTCCTTTTTCTTTTTTTTAATTGTTGTTTGAGACAGAGTATATATATATCCTTGTCTGGTCTGAAACTTGCTATGTAGACTACCCAGGCCTAGACCTCATGAGATTTACCTGCCTCTCTGCCTCCCAGTGTTAGGATTGAAGTCGTGTACCACCATGCCTGGCTAAAAATGTTTGATAGTTTGGTTTCTTTTCTTTTTCTTTTTTTTAAAATTTTATGTGCATGGGTGTCAGGTAACCTGGAACTGAAGTTACAGTGAGCTGTGAGCTGTGAGTTGGGTACTGGGAATTGAACCCGGGTCCTCTAGAAGAGTAATCAGTGCTCTTAACCACTGAGCCATTTCTCCACTCCCCACCCGCCTTGGTTTTTCGAGACAAGGGTTTTTCCATGTAGACCTGGTTGTCCTGGAACTTGCTCTGTAGACCAGGCTGGCCTTGAATTTACAGAGACCTGCATGCCTCTGCCTTCCAAGCGCAGGGATTAAAGAGTGCTCCTTCACTGCCTGGCTTGATAGCTTTTTAAAATTAATCTGATTTAATTGAAAATTCTTTTTTCTTATTTTTTTATGTGTATGGATGTTTTTGCCTGCATTTATATCTAAGTACATACCTGGTGCCTGTGGAAGCCAAAAGAAGATGCTCTGGAACTGGAGTTACAGACAGTTGTGAGCTGCCATGTGGGTGCTGGGAATTGAACTCGGGTCCTCTGGAAGAACAGCCCGTGCTCTTAACCACTGACCCATGTCTCCAACTCTAATTTCTATTTTTAATTTTGTGTTTGTGTACATGTATGTAGTTGGATTCAAAAGACCAAGTTGATGATTTGAATGGAAGTAAGAGGAAGTGCATTTAAACAAAATAAGTTAAACTTCAGCAAAATTAGATTAATATGAAGTGTCTGTTGGTGTAAAATTAGTAACTGGGCTGGCAAGATGGCTCAGTGGGTAAAGGTCCTTAGTATGAAGCCTCATGACCTGAGTGTTGATTAACTGTGTGGTCAGACAACATATACATGATAACATAAAAGTTTAATAAGGTCTGTTGGTGCAGCTCTGATTAGCAAATCTAGTAACTGTCAGTGAATTCAAAGATTATGTACTGGTGGGAATTGTATTCTAGACATCAGAAAGTGGCAGACAAGTTTTTCTTTGGATGATCAAATGGCTAGACTGTATTGTGGGTATGTTCCCTCAGGAGCAATATAGACACTGAATTCTAAGGATTGCTTTTGTGATGGAAGTGATAATATTGAGTAAGGGTCATTGGTTAGCCACAAATAAACTATGCAATAATAATGGGATATCTTGCAAAGATGTTAAAATTCTTTATGGTATTTAAAGAATTACCTTTTTTTAAAAAAAAGATTTATTTATTTATTTATTATGTATACAGTATTCTATCTGCAAGTATGCCTGCACACCAGAAGAAGGCACCAGATCTCATTAGGTGGTTGTGAGCCACCATGTGGTTGCTGGGAATTGAACTCAGGACCTCTGGAAGAGCAGTCAGTGCTCTTAACCTCTGAGCCATCTCTCTAGCCCCAAGAATTATCTTTTATCCATTTCTCATTTCAGCTCCTCTCGATGTCCAAATGGAGATTATTGTTCGAATAGACGATTTCAGAGAAAGCAGCATGCAGATGTGGAAGTTATACTGACCGAAAAGAAAGGCTGGGGTCTAAGAGCTGCCAAGGATCTTCCTTCGTAAGTTTTGTTTCAGTCACCTTGCACTTTATTTTTGTGTTACTGAATTTGATTAGGCATTTTATAGGAAAATGATTTATCTCAGTGGTGTTTAGTAATGGTTATTATGTAGAATGACTACTTGGTGACTAGTTTGTTAAATTGATTTCTAGAAAATAAAAGTCCTATTTTGGCCAGGTGGTTGTGGCACACGCCTTTAAACCTGGCACTCAGGAGGCAGAGAGAGCCAGGCAGATCTCTGAGTTTAAGGCCAGCCTGGTCTACAGAGTGAGTTCCAGGGCAGGCTAAGCTACACAGAGAACCCCTGTCTCAAATCAAAAAAAGAAAAAAAAGTCCCATTTTTTTTTGTTTTGTTTTGTTTTGTTTTTTGTTTTTTTTTGAGACAGGGTTTCTCTGTGTAGCTTTGGAGCCTGTCCTGGATCTCACTCTGTAGACCAGGCTAGCCTCGAACTCACAGAGATCCACCTGCCTCTGCCTCCTGAGTCCTGGGATTAAAGGTGTTTGCCACCACCTCCCGGCCCTGGCTTGATTATTTTTACTCTATATGTATGGATGTTTTGCCTCGATGTACGTCTGTGTACCAGTTGTGTGTCTAGTGCCAGAAGAAGTCAGAAGAGTGCATTGGATCCCATGGAATTGGAATTACAGATGGTTGTGAGCTGCCATTTTGGTTGCTGGGATATGAACGTTGGTCCTCTGTAAGAATGGCCAGTGTTCCTAATTGCTGAGCCGTCTCTCTAGCTCCTTAATCTAAAAATGTTTGTCATGGGCTATTACAAAACTTTATTTATTGGCTATATTTTTCTGTGCCTACTTGAGTTTTGTTGTTTTTTGAGACAGGGTCTCATAGTGTAGCCCAGGCTGGCCTTGAACTCACAGGGATCCGATGCCTCTGCCTCCCAGTTGCTGGGATTAAATACACATGCCACTTCGCCCAGCTGAGTTTTATTTGTATGCAATTGTTGCTATTCGTCCCTTTTTTATTTATTTTTTATTTTTTTAAGATTTATTATGTATACAGTGTTTTATCTGCATGTACCCCTGCTCGCCAGAAGAGGGCACCAGATCTCATTACATATGGCTGTGAGCCACCATGTGGTTGCTGGGAACTGAACTCAGGACCTCTGAAAGAACAGCCAGTGATCTTAACCTCTGAGCCATTTCTCCAGCCCCTCCCTTTTTTATTTATGTTTTGTTTTTTGTTTTTGTTTTTGTTTTTCCAGCCAGGATCACATTTAAAAAAAAAAGTCAGACATCTGCCTGGAGAGATGGTTCAGTGGTTAAAAGCACTTGTTCTTTCAGAGTCCCAGGGTTTGGGGTCCAGCACCCATTTGGCAGCTCACAACCATCTGTAACTCTGGTTTCAGGGGATCTGATGCCCTTTTCTGACTTCAGCACCAGGCATGCACATGGTACACAGACATATATGCACACAAAGCACTAGTCACATAAAATAAATAACATCTTTTTATATATATATTTATATATGTGTGTGTATATATGTATAAATACATATATATATATATATATATAAAAAGATGTCAGGTCTCTAGTTGACTCATTAGAGAATTAATTATTCTTTCATTCCTTGGTCCAAGATTTGTAATTTGCCAATTTTGAGCTCATCAGTGTTAATCTTTACTATCCCTTAGGTGTTAGATATCCATAGTAGTTATCATTTATTTAAACCTTTGGTATATTTATACAGGCCCCTGGACAATTCATTTCTGTAAGAGCAAAGTTTGTCCTTCACTCTTATATAGTTTTCTCAGTCTTTATTCTAAACATTTTCTAAATGGGCTGTACTATGCTATCTGACTGAAAAGCATGCGAACGTATTATAATGTTATGATTTCCAGTTGGTTGTAGAGTATACATTATGTAAGTTGTTATTACTTCACATGACCTCATTGGAGTTACTTGTGAAACTTCATTATCCTTGTTCATAGCAGAGTTAGGCAACTTCCATTTGGTCTTTAGGCCAAATTCAGGTCTGAAAGCCTGGATGCTGCTTTACACCTTTTATGTAGTTTCTTCCTCTCCCCTTCCTCTCCTTTTGTTTTCTGGTGTGAAAGAAATAGAGTTATCTTGAGTTATTCTTAGGAATATCTCTTTGCATAAATAAAGCTCCTTCATTGCCTTTTTTTGTTTTTTGTTTGTTTATTTTTTTCAAGACAAGGTTTCTCTATGTAGCTTTGGAGCCTGTCCTGGAACTCAATCTGTAGACCAGGCTGGCCTTGAACTCACAGAGATCCCACAACCTCCGAGTGCTGGGATTAAAGGTGTGTGCCACCTCGCCTGACCTTCATTGCCATTTTTGTACAGCTGTTTTATGCAAATTCCTGATACATGTTCTGGGCAGTGAGACCAGCCAAGAAGCCAGAGACAGATTTGACTTTCATTATCTTTAAAGAACTCTGAAAGTAAGGGCAGCAGAGGGACTGCAGCTGTATGTAATGTTTCCTAACCATTTTCAATGTCATACTTTGTTCAGTGCTCTTTCCTAGCTGTGAATGACCGACTTGATGTTTGTAAGCCATACTTAAACTGCTTGTGAGTGTGTGTGTGTGTGTGTCCGTCCGAGTGTGTGGTGCTGAAGGGTTAACTCAGGGCCTTGCATAATGCCAAGTATGTACTTTACTAGTGAGCCTCTCAGCACAGACATTTGTTTTAATATGCAGATAGAGAAAGAATATGCCTCTTGAAAGTATGTATAAAAGTTTCTTAGACTCAATGGTCTTTTTAAAGGAAAAGTATTTTAGGAAAGCAGTAGGTGATGTATGCCTATCGTCTTGCTACTCAAGTGACTGAGTGAGGCAGGGGGATCTCAGGTTCAAGGCCAGCCTGGGCATTGAGTACATAAATAATAAATATTTTCCAATATTTCTTACTAGTTTTGTTTGGATTTGTTAATTTCCAGTAGAGTTCCTAGGCTGTAAGTGCTATTCTTTCATTGTTTTGTAGGAACACCTTTGTCCTGGAATACTGTGGAGAGGTACTTGATCATAAAGAGTTTAAAGCCCGGGTGAAGGAATATGCACGGAACAAAAACATCCACTACTATTTCATGGCCCTGAAAAATGATGAGGTGAGCAGCCTGGATGTGTTTAATTTGGAACAGATATGAACACTGTTGCATTGGGGATGGGCGTGTGCATGGTATACTGATTTGTCATTAAAGTAACAAAAATTGATGCCAGAAGAAATGAACAAAATTAAATTGCTAACCGTGGTGACCAGGACCTATAATTTCAGCACTGGTGAGATGGGGGCAGGAAGATCAGGAATTCAAAACCATCTTCATCTATATTGGGAATTTGAGGCCAGCTTGTGCTATGTAAAACTCTGCCTCAAAACAAAACAGAAAGGATCAGAACAATATAGAGTTTCTATTTGTTTATTAAAGAATGGGAGGTGATGTTTATATATAAATACAAGCATACATGCTTCATATGACAACTTTAAAAATCATAGATGATTCCCCAGAATGTTTTTATGTGTGTTACATTTTAATGCTGAGATATTTAGAAATGTCTGTCATATTTAAAAGTGATATTCATGAGCATGTTACTTGTTGATACAAATAGTAACTCTTACAAAAATAGTTTCTCAACCTTTTTTGTGAGAAATGACATGTTAATGAAGTCTTTTGCATTATTGTAAGTCTCTTCAATGTGTGGCTTAGATCCTTATATCTGCCTGTCAAGGTAGAAATGCTAAATCTAGGGACCTACCTCTAAACCCACTTATTATCACCCTTTGTATGGCCTCTCAGATTTTTACTCCAGGGCATTTGAACATATACTCAAGTTGTAGAGCTACTGAACTATGGCACAGCACTTGTTTTAAAAGCAGTTATTTCACATATGAGATTGAAATGCCGTAAAATATAAGAAATGGCTAAAAGTAGGTAAGAGAGACAAGACATTATTTTCTGTTTTGTTTTTGAGGCAGGATCTCACTTTGTAGCTTTGCTTACCTAGAACTCAGTAGGCTGGCTTGGATGCTTAGTGATCCTCCTGTCCTACCTCCCAAGTGCTGGGATTAAAGGCTTGAGACACTGTGGCCTAGGACTTGGTAAGTACTTCAGGATGACCTTGAATTTTCTGATCCTCCTGCCTCTGCCTCTCAATTTTTAGGATTACAGGCATGTGCTACTATGCCTGGTTTTATGAAGTAAAAGTATTGATGGTTGAACCCAGGATTTCTACATTCTAGACAAACACTGACTGCTCCAACAGATAATTTTGCCTTTAAACTATCTGTATTTAGCAAATCTTCCAAAAAAGCAATTAGCCATTTTTTACTTTGTTATATAGAAAGTTCTCTAAGATAGGGTAAGAAGCAAAGAGTTGTACGTGTTTTTTACCTTAAAATGGCCTTAATGCTTTCTTTTTCAAAATGCATGGATATTTTAAGATCTCATTTAAAAACGCTTCTTTTCCCCAGATAATAGATGCCACTCAAAAAGGGAATTGCTCTCGTTTCATGAATCATAGCTGTGAGCCAAACTGTGAAACCCAAAAAGTAAGTTGATGTAAATTTATTTAAAATTCGAAATATTTATTCAAGATTGCTATTTTGACCATTAATTTTAATTTCTGTATTAGAGGTACTCTTTTAATTTTTTTCCTGTTCTTTATTTTCATTTTGGAATAAATTTAGATTTATAGCATTGCAAAAATAGTAGAGTGTATGTCCATATACCATTCCTCACTTACCTTCTCCAAGTGTTTATTTAATGTAGTGTGTAATAACCATAATTCAATGATACTATCCAAGGAAATTTTGATGAATCAAAAGACTTTACTATAATTATATTTACTTTTTTAAAGTAACTATGTTGTCACATGTGGGCATGCATATGTGTGTGCTCTCATGTATATGTGTGTGTACCCATATGCTTGTAGAGGTTGGAGGCAATCTTGCAGGAGTTGAGTCTTTTCCCGTGGGTACATGGGATTCAACTCAATTGATTGCTTACTAGCAAATGCTTTTACCTGATGAGCCATCTTGCCAGCCTTTTAATATAATTTTTACAGCTGTAATTTTTCTAGTCTAAAATTCAGCCCTGAAATTGTTACATTTGATTGTTTCCTTGCCTATAATTATTTTAGATTCTATTTCAAAAATGGCATAATATAGACTTAAATCTGAATTTTCACAAAGTCCAGTGGTTATTGTCATATTCAGATTCTTTTTTTTTTAATTAATTTTTTTAATTTTAAAATTTGTTATGTCTGTAGGTGTTTTGCTTGCATGTCTGTCTGTGCACTAGGTGTGTGCAGTGCCTACAGAGTCCAGAAGAGGGTATCAGATTTACCTGGGACTGGATTTAGAGATAGTGTGAGCTACCGTATGGTTGCTGGGAATTGAACCCTGGTCCTATGGCAGAAGGCTAATGCTCTTGACCAGTGAGCCATTTTTCCAGCCTTTCCTCTTCCACCCTTTTCTTCTTTTCCTTCTTTCTTCTCCTGTTGTGCTTCTCCAGCCCCCTTTCTTTTGAGACAGGGTCTCACTATGTACAGCCTTAGCTGGTCTGACACTTGCCTTGTAGACCGGTTGGCCTCAAACTTCGAGTGATTGCCTGCCTCTGACTCCTGAGTGCTGGGATTAAAGGCTTGTACCACTAGGCCTGACTCCTTTTTCTTTAAAAAAGAGATTTGTATTTATTAATGTGTAGTGTGAATGTCTGTGAGTATATGCCACTTGTGTCTGAGTGTCCATGGAGGCCAGAAGAGAGACATTGGATTCCATGGAGCTTGAACTACAGGATGTGGATGCTGGGAGGTGAACTTGGTCCTCTAGTAGAACAGCAAGTGCTCTTTAACCATTGAGCCATCTCTCCAGCCCTCTATATTCAGATTCTTTATCAAGACTTCAGGTGCCAGGCTGGAGAGATGGCTCAGAGGTTAAGAGCATTGGCTGCTCTTCCAATGGTCCTGAGTTCAAGTTCCAGCAACCACATGTTGGCTCACAACCATCTATAATGAGATCTGGTACCCTCTTCTCTGGCTTGTAGGCATATAGAACACTGTATACATAAGTAAATCTTTTAAAAAAAAAAAAGTACTTCAGATGCCAACTGGACTGTTTTATAACATTCATGTGGCACAAATAGCCAAAATAGAGAGGGATGAGAAATTCTAGGTGAAGGACTTGGAGAGATAGCTCAGCGGTTAAGAGCACTTGTTCTTGCATAGGTTGAGGGTTCAATTCCTAGTACCACATGGTGCTTCACAATGCTTATAACTCCAGCCTTTGTCTGACCTCCATGGGCATACTTGGAGGCAAAACACTCATACACAGAATAAAATAAAATTCTTAAAAAAAAAAAAAATAAAAAGAAAGGACAAGGAGGATTAGCTTAGTTAAGAAAGTGTTTGTTGTACAGGCCTGGTGACCTATCTGAGTTTGGATATCTGAACTCCACAATTTAAAAAGTGAATCTCCTACCTGTTTTTTTTTTTTTTTTTTTTTAAGACTAAATGAGCTTTCATACATGTAAATGTATGTAAGTTTAAAAAGCTGTGTTTTTTTCTGTTTGCTGTGCTGGAGAGTAAATACTAGGTCTTGTGTTTGCTAGTCATGTGCTGTCCATTTAGCTACATTCTCCATCCAGTAGCAGTTCATTTTATTGTATTACAGACAGTTTATAGATACTGAGTCTTATAGTCTATTAAATGAGAATATGTTGGTTAGTTTATTTAAGGAAAAATCAACCCATTTGCTTTGAGAAAACACTATATTACATAAAGAGCCATATATGCATAATTCACTTAGATGATGATGGTCTTTATACATACGCATGCACAAACATTAATCAGTTACTAATGTCTATTCCCTTCAAAACATTTCAGTGGACTGTGAATGGACAACTGAGGGTTGGATTTTTTACTACCAAACTAGTTCCTTCAGGCTCAGAGTTAACATTCGACTATCAATTCCAAAGATATGGGTAAGTAATGGTTTTGCTCTATTTTGCTGCTTCTGATATGGAAAATAGATGTTCAGATACAGATATATAAAATTCTCATGTGAATTACTCAGAAGTTATATATACTATCAGTTCTCAACTATAGTATACCATCATTTTGTTTTTCCTATCATGTGATTTTTCTGGCCACTAAGGAATTTACAGTATAGGAACTATGTAATATTCCTCTGAACTCAATATAATAAAACTTTACTATAGGGCTGAGGATGTATTCAGTTGATAGAATGCTTTCCTAGCATGCAGAAATCCCTGGTTTTGACTCCTAGCACTGAATAAAAAATGGAGTGTGGTGGTGCATGCCTGGAATCCCATCATGTAGGACCGTTGTTCTCAACCTTCCTAATGCTGCAACATTTCCTCATGGTGTGGGGACCCCCAACCATACAGTTACTTTCATTGCTACTTCATGACTGCAATTTTGCTACTGTTGTGACTCATCATGTAAATATATGTGTTTTCCAGTGGTCTTAGGCGACCCCTGTGAAAGGGTTTTTTGACTCCCCAAAGGGATCATGACCCACAGGTTGAGAGCTGCTGATTATAGAAGGTGGAGGCAGTAGGATCAGAAGTTCAAGGCCATTCTTGCCTATGAATCAAGTTTAGGACAGCCTCGCCTAGATGAGACCCTTTCTCAAAAAAAAACAAAAGAAGAAAACTAATTCATTATAGAAATGCCAACTCTGAACATATATGTGTGAAGAGAATAATATCCTTATTTATCTATCATTTATCAACTCTTGGCTAATTTTGTTTGACCTATATTGTACTCTTATTAATACCTTTTGGGAGTTGGAGAGATGACTCAGAGGTTAAGAGCACTGGCTGATCTTCCAGTGAACTTGGGTTCATTCCCAGCACTCACATGGCAGCTCACAACTGTCTGTAACTCCAGTTGGATCAAAAGATCCAACACCCTTACACGGACATACATGCAAACAAAACACAAATGCACATAAAATAAAAATAAATAACTTTTTGAAGGTTGGGTGTGGTGGTGTACTACTTTGATTCCAGCATTTGGGAGGTCAAGGCAGGTGGACTCTGAGTTCAAGGCTAGTCCAGGTCTGCATACTGCACAGTAAATTCCAAGCCAGCCAGGGCTCTATAGTGGGACTGTTACTTTAGCAAGACACAGTGGTACATGCTTATTTTCCCCACACTCAAAAAGCAAAAGGATCAAAAATAAATAAAACCAATAAAGTTAAAGGGTAGAAATTTCGAGTAAACTATAAAACTCTATAGTTTCTTCCTCCCCAGGTTATATCTTTGTGAATTGATAGCTTTTGATGCTTATATTAAAAGGCACAGAGATTCAGTTTCCTGGATATTGTAATCCTTTTAGGTGAAGGTGTAATTTTCTTTCTTTGTCCAATGTTTTTATCAGTGGTACTTTTCTTGATAGTGATGCTTTCTCGGGTGTTCGTTCACATAGTTCCTGTGTCAGAGTTAGTCCAGTTCTGAGACTGTCTCCTTATAAACCAGGACACATGCCAAGCAGTATTTCTGTTTTGACTACCTGCTTTTCTCGTTGTGAATTCACTAGATAAGTTACAGACCAGGTTCTATGTAGGATTCACACTTTCTCTGTGTTTTCCTTTTCCGAGGGCAAAGAAACTGTACATGGACATGTTCATGAATCCTTGCTTTGTTTGTAAAACACTTTTTCCCGCTCTGATTGGTACTCTGTCTCTTTACACACACACACACACACACACACACACACACACACACACACACACACACACACACACAC
>CABHPQ010146103.1:27101-49319 GCA_902168405.1 Peromyscus aztecus
CACACACACACACACACACACACACACACACACACACACACACACACCCTCACTCTAAATCTGTCCATGTACTTTTAAAATATTCATTTATGTTTTCTTGTAATTTGGGGCACAAAATTGCAGAGGTGGTTTCTATCCAGACCTGTAGAGTTAAGTCAGTATTCTTTGCCACCACTTTCCTTGTTTCCATGGTTTTATTCAATTAATTATTATTATATTTGATATTACAGGAGGTCATCCTATGTGATGTTTTTAAATCAGATGTTTCCTTTTGAGTGTCCTGATGATATTGTATTTTATGTTTTTTAATAAATGGATCTTATTTCTTTTTGGTGTACCAATTAAACATTGATATATAAATGATGGTTGTCTAAGCTGTATAAGGAATTTTATTTCTAGCACAAATATGTATATAGTCTCTTATTTTCATGCATCAATAGTCTTATAAAATCAAGAAATCATTAAGTAATTGGCCCGTTTTATCTAACAGGTAATAAAAGATTAGGAAAATGATGAAGCCAGTCCAGGTGGTGCAGGCCTATAATCCAGTACATGAGAGGCTGACGCAGGAGAGAGACAGTCAAAGTTAGACAGGAGAAACTGTCTGAGAAATAAAAAGTAGAAAGAGGACTGGGAATAAAGCTTACCAGTAGAACTCCTGTCCAACTTGTGTAACTCATGGATTGAATCTCCAGTCTGTCTCTCCCTCCCCCACTCCAGTATCTCTCCCTCCCTCCCTCTCTCTCTCTCTCTGTCTCTCTCCAGTGTCTGTCTGTCTGTCTGTCTGTCTGTCTCTCTCTCTCTCTCTCTCTCTCTCTCTCTCTCACACACACACACACACACACACACACACACACACACACACACACAGAAATTGAGAGAAGGGGTGGTGGTGGAAAAAGGAACCAGTGTCTTTTACAAAGCAGTTTTTGGATATTTCTATCAGATGTAGGTTTGTGAGAGTCTCTTAAAGTTAGTACATATTTTACGTTTCCTATAGATCAGTATGAATTACCGTGCTGTCACTTTCCCATTCTTTACTTTCCATAACTGAGTTCATTCCTTAACAGCAAAGAAGCCCAGAAATGTTTCTGTGGGTCAGCCAACTGCCGCGGTTACTTGGGAGGAGAGAACCGAGTCAGCATCCGAGCAGCAGGAGGGAAGATGAAAAAGGAACGCTCTCGGAAAAAGGACTCGGTAAGCGTGCCGTCTCTGTTCAGATTTTAGGATGAAGTTTTAAGGAAATAGCTTTTCAGTTTTAATGTAAAAGGACAATCCAGGTGTTGATGAAATAATTTTGGAAAAGAGGTGTGGCTGGCAATTTTTATTTCATTTTAATAGAGATTAGAGTACTGGGAACTTCTAAACTACGCTTAAAATTCCTTGGCTCATACTTTTTCTAAGCTTGTCTCTGTTCAGGATTGTATGTATGCAAACACATTCCACATGAAGGTTATGGACAGTCTGCAGGAGTCTGCTCTCTATTTACAAGTGGGTTCCACGGATCAAACTCAGGTCATCAGGCTTGGCAGCAGGCACCTTTACCTTCTGAGCCGTCTACCCTGCCCCATATGTTTTTCATTGAATAAACATACCAGTTTATTTAACTGTTAAACACATTTGGGTTGTTTATTTGTTTTTGCCATCATGAATGTGACTGTAGAGAGCATCATAGGCATTTCTTGGTGCACGTGTGCAGAAGGTTATCTATGTTTTATTCTTAGTGGAATTGCTGGGCAAAGGAGACATAACGGTTTTGTATTATTAGCAATGCTTTGGGTTTTTTATTTTATATTTTCATCTCATATGATTTGTTCTTTATCTCCCTTAAGGACAGCGCTTTGTTTTGTTTTGTTTGCTTGTTCTGGTTTTCAAGACAGGGTTTCTCTGTTTAGCCTTGGCTGTCCTAGAACTTGCTCTGTAGACCAGGCTGGCCTGGAACTCAGAGATCCACCTGCCTGCCTCCGAGCTGGGATTAAAGGCGTGCCACCACACCTGGCTATGACGGCTTTTTAAAGAACATTATTTTTATGTGTATGAGTGTTTTGCCTGCTTGTGTGTCTGTGTTCCACATGTGTGTCTGGTGCCTGTGGAGGCCAGAAGAAAGCATTGGAGTCCCTGAAATTAGAGTTACATACTGTTGTGAATCGCTATGTGGGTCCTAGAAATCAAACCTCGGTTCTCTGGAAGAGCACCTAGGGCTTTTAACTGCTGAGCCATCTCTCTAGCTCTATAGGGCAGTCTTTAAATTTTACATTTATCTTAAATTCCATCTTAGCATCTAGAAGTATATATACTTGAACGACAGAATGAATCTCTTTTCCTGCTTCACTTATCCTTTCCCATCCAGTTTCTCCTTTTTTTTTCCTTGTTTTGTTGTTGTTGGTGGTGGTGGGGGGTTGTGGGTTTTGTGTGGGCAGGGGTGTGCCTGGCAAAGTCTGACGACAGTTTGCAGGCATTTGTTTCCTTTTTGCACCGTGTGGGATAGAACTCAGTTTGTTAGACATGGAGCCAGGTGTCTTTACACTCTGGGCCATGTCACTGAACTGGCACTTCTTGTGTTTCCTGGGCTGGCCTCAAAACTTGAAAATCTCCTGCTTCAACTTCCTGAGATCTTGGTTAGGCCTGATTCACCATGCCCAGCAATGCTGAGTGCTGGGGAATTAAATGCAGAGCCTTGTATTTGTTAGGGAGGCATTTTGCCACTGAACCATATCCCCAGGCCTTCAATAATTTCTTGTTCACATAGTTGATGAGTGAATAAAATGCTTTTCAGATTGATTTATATTTATCTATTTATTTAGGTTTTTTTGAGACAGGGTTTCTCTGTTTAACAGTGCTCTCTGTCCTGGAACTCAGTCTGTCTGCCTCTGCCTCTCCAGTGCTGGGATTAAAGGTGTGCGCCACCATTCCTAGCTAATTGATATTTCAACAGTAGATTGTATGTTAATCAGATGTTGTGTTTACACCTGCCTTTCTTTGCTTCCTTCCTTCCTTCCTTGCTTCCTTCCTTCCTTCCTTGCTTCCTTCCTTCCTTCCTTGCTTCCTTCCTTCCTTCCTTCCTTCCTTGCCTGCTTGCCTGCCGTGAGACAGAATAGCCTAGCCTGGCCTTGAGGAGTTCATAGTATTCTGCCTCAACTTTCAATGTTGATAATACAGGCATGGCTGTGTGTGCATGTGTGAGTGTGTATGTGTGTGTGTTTGTGTTGTGTGTGTTCCCTGTATCCCCCTCAGCTAGTCTAATAGCATAGTTCCTTCCTGTGATCTTACTTTTCCTTTTCTGAATTACTTGTGAAATAGTATGTTTTTTTCCAGGTTCTTTGAGTAAGTGACTGGATTGTACTTGTTTTATAACTAGGTATTTTCTTTGCTCTGGTAGGTGGATGGAGAGCTGGAAGCGCTGATGGAAAATGGTGAGGGCCTCTCTGATAAAAATCAGGTTCTTAGTTTATCCCGGCTTATGGTTAGAATTGAAACTCTGGAACAGAAACTTACCTGTCTCAAGCTCATTCAGGTAAGCACTTTAATACTATTTTTTATTTCTGAATTTGGTATGGGACACTTAATGACAATCTGGCTTATAGAGAAAAGTTTATCATGTTTTAAATGTATACGCAAGTTCTTTAGGATTTTGAAAGCTTTGCCCTTGAAAATGGCTAGCAAGTTCAGTATTATTAGTAGCAGAGTTGGTTTGCTTTTCCCTCCAGTTAAAAGCACATGCTGGGATTCCTTTTTTTTTTTTTTAAAAAAAAGATTTATTTATTTATTATGTACACAGGAGAGGGCGCCAGATCTCATTACGGATGGTTGTGAGCCACCATGTGGGTGCTGGGAATTGAACTCAGGACCTCTGGAAGAGCAGTCAGTGCTCTTAACCTCTGAGCCATCTCTCCAGCCCCTGGGATTTCTTTTAGTGGAATAATCCATGGTACTTGGTATAGCTCCCTTTCCCACCAGTTACTGGTATACCAGAACTATTTTTGAGACAGGGTTTCTCTGCATAGCTTTGGAGCCTTTCCTGGAACTCACTGTGTAGCCCAGGCTGGCCTCGAACTCACAGAGAGCTACCTGCCTCTGCCTCCCGAGTGCTGGGATTAAAGGTGTGTGCCACCACCGCCCAGCACCAACACTATTTTACTATAGAATCTCAAAGCAAGGAACTTTAGCAGTCATCCTGTATATCCCAGTTGACTAAGTATTTCATAAGAAACGGATAATAAAATTTATTTAAAGTAGAAGAGGTACTAATTGGAAAGAAGTGGATCAGTGAGTATAGGGAGGGGGTAAGAGCAGATAATTTGGAATGTGTTTGAGAAAAATACATTAAAGAACAAAACTTTTTTGGTATTTGTTAGATGTCTAATTGTAGGCATGTATGTATGTGTGCATTAATTTTAAGCAAATTCTTAATTCTCACCATGGGCTTCTGTAACATTTGACTGGCATTGCCTCCCTAACTCCCTACCTCATGCCTTTTTCCTCTCATGAAAGAACACGCACTCGCAGTCCTGCCTCAAGTCATTTCTGGAACGTCATGGGTTGTCATTACTGTGGATCTGGATGGCAGAGCTTGGTGATGGCCGGGAAAGTAACCAGAAGCTTCAGGAAGAGGTCAGTTCACAATCCTGCTTCTGCTGTTGATTGCTTAGTTGGAGGGGATATGACATGGGGAATTATGAATTTAATACTATGCCATCAGTAGCTATACGTAACCTTTCATACAGCTTGCTTTGGTAGTAAGTTTGCCTTTGGTTTTCCCCATAGTATCTGAAAGTCAGCTCTATATACCAGGAACTGTAAACAAGATATATAATGATAGTAATTTAGTTTATTGCTAAATTGCTAGACCATTACTTTTTTTTTTTTTTTTTTTTTTTTTTTTTTTGGGTTTTTCGAGACAGGGTTTCTCTGTGTAGCTTTGCGCCTTTCCTGGAACTCGCTTGGGAGACCAGGTTGGCCTCGAACTCACAGAGATCCGCCTGGCTCTGCCTCCCGAGTGCTGGGATTAAAGGCGTGCGCCACCACCGCCCGGCTAGACCATTACTTTTAAACTCTGGGAAAACACAGAAAACTTGAATTTTGGAGTTCTTAAAAATTATTGACAAGACGCCTAAGAGATAGCAACCATCTATAATAGATCTGATGCCCTCTTCTGGCATGCAAGTGTACATACAGAGCACTCATACATAAAATGAAGTTAAAAAAAAAAAAAGTATTGACAAGAATTAGAACATCCTGAAAAGCAAAGAAGTGTTTTCTAAGGTCTAAAAATTAATTGGCAGCATTATTAGTTGATTTGGAGTGTTTATAGCTTACCATAAAATTATTATTTTCTGACTTTCAATAGGTTTTTGTTTTAAGATTTATTTATTTCATTTGAGTACTCTATCTGCATGTACAACTTTGTGCCAGAAGAAGGCACCAGATTCCACTGTAGATGGTTGTGAGCCACCATGTGGTTGCTGGGAATTGAACTCAGGACCTCTGGAAGAGCAGCCAGTGCTCCTAACCTCTGAGCCATCTCTCCAGCTCCCTATATTTGAATCTTTTAAGTGTGGAAATTATCATTTAAATACATGGTGTTGCATAGTTCCCAAGCTTCTATTGTAGTAACGGGTAATTTTATAGAAAAAGACTGGTGAGGTCTAGTACTTTCTTTTAAGCTGCATAGTTTTGGGAATTCCTTCCTTGCAGAGAGTATTTATCAGTCACACTTAGTGGTATGAGTAGTTGTTACGTCAGTACTCTGTACTTTTTTTTTATTGTAGATCAGTCTAACTAAAAGTTTTTCTTCCTTCTTAAAAGGAAATAATGTTATAACCTTCAATTGCATCTATATTTATGAAGACATAGGTCTTAATTTAGTAAGACAATGCCCCAAATGTAGTATTTCTTCTGTGAGTTCTTACCTGTGTGAAAGGTTAGCTGTACAAATGATATGATTAATTTTTATTATGTTTAATCAGATTATAAAGACTTTGGAGCATTTGCCCATTCCTACTAAAAATATGTTGGAAGAAAGCAAAGTACTTCCAATTATTCAACGTTGGTCTCAGACCAAGACTGCTGTCCCTCAGTTAAGTGAAGGCGATGGATATTCTAGTGAGAATACATCACGTGCTCACACACCACTTAATACACCTGATCCTTCCATCAAGCTGAGCACAGAAGTGGATACAGAGACTCCCAAGAAACTCATGTTTCGCAGACTTAAAATTATCAGTGAAAATAGCATGGACAGTGCAATCTCAGATGTAACCAGTGAGCTAGAATGCAAGGATGGCAAGGAGGACCTTGATCAATTAGAAACTGTCACTGTAGAAGAAGATGACGACTTGCAGTCACAACAGCTCCTACCACAGCAGCTGTGTGAGCCCAAAGTTGAGAGCGAAACCACCATCGAAGTCAGTAAATTACCCACATCCGAACCAGAGGCTGACACTGAGACAGAGCTCAAAGAAAGCAGTGGCACAAAACTGGAAGAAGCCATTGCTGAGGAAACACCGTCCCAAGATGAAGAAGAGGGCGTGTCTGATGTTGAAAGTGAGAGAAGCCAAGAACCGCCAGATAAAACAGTGGATATAAGTGATTTGGCCACCAAGCTGCTAGACAGTTGGAAAGATCTAAAGGTAAGAAAACACTTAAATTCAGATTCAGAGTGCTGCAAACCTAAATAAAACATTTCTAGCCATGAGTATTTCTGATAAATGGACTGTAATCTCTCAGGTAGTGATAAATGTGTCTCAGGTGTTAAGTCTTTCTAAGAGCCACACCAGTCAAACGATTATGCAGATGTGTCCCCTTTTCTCTCACTGAGAAAAGTAGATCGTATTGGTGATTTTACTAATTCAAGGGCTCTTCATGTAAGACAAAACAAAACAAAATCCTTTTACTGTTAAACTTACTCTGTATGTAGTGACAGCAGATGTTTAAATTAATTGAAAATCAATTGAATGGGTTAATAGAAAATAAACAGTGAAATTAATTGGAATACCTTGGTAATTTAGGAACTTATCACTATAAAATGATTATGAAATTTTATTCTAGAAAAAACACATGGCACTAGTTTATTTTATTTGCTTTTGTTTTTGAAATAGGCCTGTGCTTAAGTTTTTTTTTTTTTTAAACGAAACATCTGAAGGAGAGGAAGCCAAGGGTAGTGGTGCACACCTTTAATCCCAGCACTTGGGGAGGCAGAGGCCTGAGGATCTATGAGTCTACATAATGAGCTCTAGGAAAGACAGGGCTACAAACAGAGAGACCCTATCTCAATAACTAACCAGGCAGTGGTGGTGCATGCCTTTGGAGGTAGAGGCAGGCAGATGTATGTGTGTGTGTATGTATGTATATATATTCTTGATAAGGAATGCAATAAGATGTGTAGAATTTGCCTTTCAGAAAACCCAGTGTGGTTCTTGAGTGAATATGAATGTATAAAAATTTGAGCCTATTAGAACTAATGGTTCACTTCAATTGTAAGTGCTCAGGGTCTGGGATCCAGGTTTTGAGAACCCTACAGGAACACAGGAACAAGTTATTTCCTACTTTTTATTTTCTGTTCCTCCTTTCTTCTCTTGGAGTTGAAATAATCAGATAAATAGCAATCCAGTTTTTTTGTTGTTGGTTTTTTTTTTTTGTAGCAAGGTAAAACTATAAAGCTCATCACATTAGGTTATATGATTTGACCCAGTGGAACTTAGATGGAACCCAATGAGTAATGATTTGGTTGTGTGAGGTGCTTCCTGTTCACGCTGTTGAGACCTTTTCAGATACCAGTCTGTGTTCTTACTTATGTAAGTTACTGTTTGATCACTTAAAGTTTAGCATAAACTCAGCCTTATTTAATGTGGAACCTGAATTTATTTTATAAATATAAAAGGAGTGTTCATAGTAAGTCTTTTTATGATGCCATGTATAACCACAGGAATAGGAATTGCGGTTAAATGAGAGATCCTAGGCTGGTCACTTGTTGGACCTTTATGTAAAGCCTGCTTTGTGGCAGCACAAGGGTCCTAGAAGCAGTTCCTCTGCTGTTTGTGGAGCCGGAGCCTGCATGATGAAGATACTTTAGTAGTAAAGGTAGAGTAGAAGCCAGTACACAAGTGAACTCGGAAACCATGGGAAGCCGTAGTTTGATAGACGAGAGAATGCTGTTGTAAAGCCATTGGTTTGCTGAGAAGTATCCGGTCAGCATTTCTCAGATTGTTAGAATCTCATACACTTGTCTTAAAATCTGTAAGATGTAAGGCTTTTGATTCTCTGTGTAGTAGTTTGTATGTTTAATTGTAAATGTGTGATTTACTCTCTGGGATGTGTTTAGACTATTTAGATATAATTGGAATAATTAACCTTACTCTCTGAACACCCATTATTCAGGCCTACAGAGTAATTTTTCTTATCCTTTGAATATAGGTTAATGATCTTCTTGGCTTTAGGTTTACATTTTTTATTTATATTTAAAATAAAATAAATTCCTAGATTTTATACTTTGCATATATCTGACTTTTTAACATCAAAGGAGCCATTAAGTAAAACTTTCTTTTCTTTTTCAAACTTGTTTGGGCATTGCATTGCTGAGAGACATCTTTGCTTACTGTGAACTATGATGTTTTGTTACATAGTGGTGCTGGGGTTGTTAATTCTTATTTTCATTAGCATTTACCATGTATCTGGTTTCTAAACTCTGATTGCTGTTGTCTTTTAAGTTAAAAAAATACTTCAGGTGGCATTTGGCTAGGAATCTAAAATCAAGAATTGATAAATTGTACGTGTTTTGGAGAAACATACTAATCTAATTATTGTGTACCATACTATCCGGCATTGAAAGAGTTAACTACTTCTGTCTGACTTCACCTATGTGTTCAAGTAGACATTAGCTGAAAAGAAAGTGTTTTATTCTTTCAACCTTACTAAGCACCAACTACTGTGTTAGTTGCTGATATTTAGTTCATACTACAAAGCATTGATTGTGGTTGTTTTGGCCACTCTGACTCTTCCTGATCTTATGGGGCTACTATAACATTACTGGACATGCATTCCAGTTGTCCGTTCTACATTGGATGGAGTAAAGAACTGAACGGGATTACTTCATACTCTTTAATCTTGGTTTTGCTGTAAAGACAGACTATAGGGATCATCAATAAAATGTAAAAGGGTGGGAGGGAAGGGAATGAAGCTTCATGAATTACTCTTTGTCCTCCCAGATCTGATGATGATCCCCTTTGTAACTTGAACCATTTCCATCTAGCTTCTCAGGGCAGCAAGGAGCTTGTTAACATCACCAGCTGACCATGTGTCTCCTTTTCTCAACTCCATTTCCAACTTCGTGCTGAAGAAAAACGAGAACCTAGCGTGCGTTCTGTGAAGAAACAGGAAGATGGTTGGGAAGTTGGATGATGCATGACAGATATAATAGGTGAAAAGAGGACAGAGGTGGTTAACTCACTGGCGCCGGCATTAATTTGGTGCGTTCATTGCCAACAATTGTTGTCGTTCCGGGAAAATCCCTACTTCTGGCGAGAAAGGATTAAGTGAGCTTCTTTTTCTATACCTTATATACACAGGATCACTGACGAGGCTTGCAAGGCATTTGCTATCACATTTCTCCTAAAGTAGCCCTCACGTCACCTAGCACATTGCACTCACAAATGTGTTCATCTTCACATGCAGATTTCCTGGGCTACATTTTTAGCAGGGACATGTGCATCTATTTTTGTGTGGAAGAACTGTGCATCATCTGTCCTCCTGAAAATGTAGCCTTGATTTCACAAGGCAAACAGCAGTTACAATTGATTTTTAATTATAACTTGACTGGTAAAATCCTCATTCACTTGGATCATTATGAAAAGGAGGTAATGTTCTCAGGAATTTGGCAGTTTCAATTACTGTTAATATCAAGAGTTTATAATAATTAGTAAGTTAAGGCCTTCTTTACAAACACTTAGATATAGGCTGTGCATCTTGCCTTCTGGTCACCTTGGGTAGTTCTATTTCTACCTGAATTAGATGATTTAGGGACAGAAGCTTCCTGTAAGTAATAAGTTAGTACTTCTTAATGACTGCTATTACTCTCTTACTTCATCTTTTTGTAGACCCTTCCTTTAGCTTAGAAATACACTATTTTAGCCTGGGGTGATGGTGCACACCTTCAAGTCCCAGTACTTGGAAGGCACAGGCAGGTGAATCTGTGAGTTTGAGGCCAGCCTAGTCTACATAGTAAGCTCTAAGACAGCCAGAGCTACACAGAGAAACCCTGTCTCAAAAAACCAAAAAAGAAAAAAAAAAAAAAAAAAAAAAAAAAAAAAAAAAAAAAGAAAGAAAGAAGCAACACTATTTGGTCAGAAAACTCAACATTAAACTTTTTATAGAAAGTTGAACTATATGCCTAACCTGAATGGTTTTGAGTCAGTGAAACTGCACTCCACCACTGGTGTGGTGTATAAAAAAGACTTGTACATGTGGAAATGAAGTTGTGTGTCCTGAGCGTCTGGGATAAATGTGGTAGGTCTACAGGGTAGAAGGATAAAGAGGACATGAGCCTGTGTAGAGTCACCTCCAGGAAATGCTGCTTGTGATAGATAGTGCTGCATTGAGAATCTTTTTTAAGTTTGTTTTTTAAAAGGCAAAAATGGTTTAAAAATGGTTAGTTCATCCATTCTCTTTTTATTTATTTATTTACATATTTATTTGGTGAGAGAGAGGATCTGGCTATAATAATGCAGATGCTAGGATTAAAGGTGTGTATAGTAGGTATGTGCTACCACTCTCAGCAGTGAGCTCACACACACAATTTTTATTTTATTTTATTTAAGGTAGGGTCTCACTATGTAGTCCTTGCTGGCCTGGAACTGACTATTGCAGCTGCTTCGCCACACCATCCCTTGCTCAGGTCACTTTTGATTTTGTGGTCCATTTTGTTACCTAAACTACTTTTATCTGAATAGTAATGCAGCTTGTTCGGTGATTAGCCTGTAATCCCCCAGAGACTGAGGGAAAAGGATCATGAGTTGGAAGCCAGCCTGGCTACATAGTAAGACATTGTCTCAAAAGACAAAAATATCAATTAGAGATTTGGGGCACTACCTGTTTTGTTTTTAAATGTGGCTGTGCCCCATGCTTGCTTGTTTATGTATTGGCTGTGACTGCTATAGTGGTAGACTTTGTTAATTGCCACAGAGATGGGATAGATTATAAAAATTGTAATGTTTGTCCTGTCCTTTACAGAAAAAGTTTACCAATACCTATTTCAATGATAAAACACAGGCTTTGGCTGCTTTGACCATCTTGCTAAGCAAAGTCACTCTGACTTCACATGTTTTGGTGAGCTACTAAGTCTGTTCTCCCAAAGACAGTTGTTATGCTTCTGTTGCCTGTGAAGTTAGTTTTTGTTGTTCTATCTTAACTTTATTTAGGAAAAGATAGTTCAAGTGTAGGACTGTATGAGAGGCAGAAGAATAATAGACATTGTAGAAAGAACTTCCTGGTGAGAAAAGACCTCTAAGGAATGTTGTTGTTTCTCAGGACCATGATCAGACCAGTCAGTGACTTGAGACTTTTCCAGTGTAGATTAAGCCACATAAAATTTTCTAGTTAGTGAGTTTTTAATTTCAAATAAAATTTTAGACTTAGAAGCATCTAAGAATGTTCTGTATGCATTCTGCATGAAATTGATAGTCTAGTGATAAATACATAGAAAATTGGCTAAAAAATTTCCCAAGCCCTTGATTCAGATTCTACAATGTTAAAATTTTCCCAATTTTTCACTATAATTTTCTCTGAATTTTTTTTTTAAGATTTATGTATTATGTATACAGTGTTCTGTCTGCATGTATGCCTGCAGGCCAGAAGAGGGCACCAAATCTCTTTACAGATGGTTGTGGGCCACCATGTGGTTGCTGGGAATTGAACTCAGGACCTCTGGAAGAGCCATCAGTGCTCTTAACGTCTGAGCCATCTCTCCAGCCCCTTCCTTTTTTCTTTTTCTTTAATCCCAGCACTTGAGAGGCAGAGGCAGGTGGATTACTGTGAGTTCAAGGCCAGCTTGGTCTACGGAGTGAGTTCCAGGACATCCAGGACTACATCAAAAAATCCTGTCTCAAAAGAAAAAAAAAAAAAAAAAAAAAAAGAAGAAGATATGTGTTCCTATCAGGAATATTACCATGCTGTTCTCATAGTACTCACTGGTTCTATGACTGACATTGTCAGCTTTAATCACATCCCTGAAGTGTCTACTGGGCTTCTCCAAAGTTATTATACACCTGTGAATGGTGGCACATGCCTGTAATCTCATCACTGGGAGAGATAGGGTACAGCAAAAGGGTTGTGAGTTCCAGGCCAGCCTGGGCCACAGAGATAATTCCAGGCCCATGTGACTACACATTGAGATATTGTCTCCCTTTATTTACTAGATCAAATCAAAACAAAAACAAAAACCTGCATATGAGCAGCTTTGGAAATATGCAAAGTTGTATTTTTCATTGAATGTGTCCATGGAATTCAGCATTAAGTTATTTATTTGAGTCACTGATGATTGCCTAACAGTATTTTTAGATTCATGGATTCTTGTTCTATTTGGTGGATTATGCCACATTAATTTCAACACTTGATGCTTAAATTGCCTCATATTTAGCCTGTGAAAACTCTTTCTTGTATCATTTTGATGTGTTGCTGTTTTAAAATTTCTGGCATACCATGCTGTTCCAGGTTCAGTTTATACTTGCCCTTCCCCAGCTCTTAATTAGCCATTTTTTCAAGTACTCATTCTTTCTTAGGGGAAATTTTATATATGTAATTTTTTAAATTAAAAATATATTTTCAACCAGCACTGAGGAACCACCTGACTTTGATACTTGGAATCTACACAATGGAGAGAACCAACTCCCAAGCCTTGTCCTCTGCACTCCATATGTGTGTTACAGCTTGCATGCCCATACATACATACATACATACATACATACATACATACATACATTCACACAGATAAGTGGATTTCTTTGGTCTTTTGTCCTGCAGGTTCAGTAGATCATTTAGTATCTGGTCTAACGCTTTTAATGCAGACCCCTGTCTTGTCTTGCTTTTATTTTACTCTTCCAGCAGACTCATTTGTTCTTGCTCTCATTCTTTGCTTTCAACATCTTATCCTTCAATATCTTTTAGAATTGTAGTGAGATTCAGAGGACTTTGTAGTAGCATTGCATAACCCCCTTAAAAACTGTTAATTGGGAGGCAGAGACAGGCAGATCTCTGTGAGTTTGAGGCCAGCCTGTCTCAAAAACCAAAAACAAACAAACGCAGTGTTAATTAAGTACCTGAAGAACAAAGCCTATAGAAATGACCGTTATGTCTGTCTAATCTTGCCCAACAATTTTACTTTCACATGAGCCAGGTCATCTGTTCATATATATTCACTTTTCCATGTCTTCAGACATACTGTTCTCCTAGTTTAGAATATCTTTTGTTTTTTTAACTCTTCCTGTATAGTAGTCTTAACACCTTATAAAAATTACTTGTAGGGGTTGGGGATTTAGCTCAGTGGTAGAGCACTTGCTAGGCCCTGGGTTCCATCCTCAGCTCTGGGGGAAAAAAAATTTACCTGCAAAAAAGAATACTTACGTGGATGTTAAAGGGCCATTTAATGTTTTTTATTTTTGAAATGGGATCTTGCAATGTGGCTGACCTGGAACTTGCTTTGTACACCAGCCTGACATCACACTTAGTCTGATGGTCCTTGTGCCTCTGTCTCCTGAGTGCTGGGATAAAATAATCATGGACTACCACATGTTACCTGGATGGTTTCATGAAAAACCCAGGGTTTTTCTGTGTAGTTTTGGTGCCTGTCCTGGATCTGGCTCTGCCTCCTGAGTGCTGGGATTAAAGGCGTGCACCACTGCCACCACATGGCTCTGGATCATTTCTTTTTTCTTTTTCCTTTTTTCTTTTTTTTTGGTTTTTTGAGACAGGGTTTCTCTGTGTAGCTTTGCACCTTTCCTGGATCTCACTCTGTAGACCAGGCTGGCCTCAAACTCACAAAGATCTGCCTGCTTCTGCCTCCCGAGTGCTGGGATTAAAGGCGTGTGCCACCACTGCCCGGTGACCTGGATCGTTTCTTAATGGTTATAATAAGAGTTTGTTTCTTATGGTATCTTTGTAGTATTGGATGGAGTAAGTTCCCTCTTAATTGTATTCTCCTATCAGTCGATGCTGTACTGGGCATCTAGGATAGTCTTCTGGAAGTACAACTTTGTTTGTATCAGTGTCCTTTAAAAAGTTTTTAAATGGTTCCACATCTACACTGTTGGTTACATTTTTCTTAATGTGGTTTGCATGTACAACATATTCTGACCTCCACCCATGTCTGCAGTCTGCTCTCAGATCAGTCTAGTCCAGCTAGCAGTCATGGTCAGCTTCTACTATCCTTGTACTTTCTCTTTTTTCTTAAAACACGTACTTTTCTTTTAGATTTCTCTAGATTTCTCTTCTAAGTTTCTTCCTTTCCCATAGGAAATGATTCTTGTTTTCCGAGACAGTATTTTTTTTTCTGCTCTTTGTGTATATTCTCATCACATCCTTTCCAGTCATAGCAATGACATCTCACAGTAGTCTTGAAGCAAAGGCAGTGGTGGCTTTTGTCTTGGCCCCTGTGGTCCCCCTCCCCAGTATTCTCTTAGTCTCTGTGAAGAGCCTGTTACATATTGTAGTTTGGCACTTTGTAAATACGTGAGTGAAACAGTGAAGTCCATGATACACCACATATTACTTCTTTAATCTCTAGTGTGAGTTTTGTGTTTGATAGGTAATCAGACAATATTTACATAGATATAATGTGATCTTTTCAACCTGTGAGGTATGTGGTGATATTTTTATTAGCTGCAAAACCTAAGGACCATCAAGTTAGGACTTAGCTTGTGGTTGAGTGAGCCTACTAGGATCTTCTGATTTAAACCTTGTATTCGTCTGGTCTTTATTCTGCCCCAAATAATACTGATTTCTTTGTCCTTGCCAAGCAGCCCATAGAATTGTGTAATTGTTGGTAAATATCTGTCACGCACTTTTTCAGTTTGCGCCTGACTTAGAAACTAGTGAGATTCTTTCTGCAGGTGTAGCAACTATGACCTCAGTGTTTGCTCACCCTTAATGTTGTAGTGCTTTTCAGCCTGGGATCTGTGGTTGACCGTTGAAGGACATTCATAACTTCTGAAAACACATGCATATCTCAGCTTTTCTGTTGTAAGGACTTGTAGCTAGAGCAGCTTCTCTCATAAGAAAGTGTGTAGGTGTTGGATGGGAGAGGAAGCAGTTGTGCTCTCGTAAAAGGTGTTTTCTGGATGACTGGGCATCAGTAGGGCCCACTCTAAAGTTCAGGAAGACTGTAATGAGGTGATTTTTTTGTTGGTTTGTTTTTTGATTTTTTTTTTTTGGTTTTTTGAGAAACGGTTTCTCTGTGTCTCCCTGGCTATCCTGGAACTCACTCTGTAGACCAGGCTGGCCTGGAACTCACAGAGATCAGCCTGCCTCTCTGCCTTGAGTGCTAGGATTAAAGGCGTATACGCACCACCCCTGTCTGGCTACCTGTGGTGAGTTTTATGTTTAAACCATTATAGCAGATATGATTACATTAGAAAAGTGTGAGGAAAAATCTTAGATCTGGATTTAATTTGGCCAGAAAAACAAATCTAAAATTAGAGAAACATTTAATCATGACTCTGATTACTCATTAATGATTGCTAATCTACTAGAATATGCTTTTTGTTTTCTTTCCTGTACAAGTATTTGGTACTGGACTTGTAATCTTTGACAGCAGGAACTGTGTTCGCTGTGACCTTTCAATGCTTCATGATTTAACCTAAGCCCAGCAGATATATATGGAATAAAATATATAAGTATATAAATTATATAAAATATGTAAGTAAGCATTTAATTGTAGTCAAGATGGGCAGAGCTTGAGAAGGAGGGGTAAGAAAAACAAGCTTCAGTCAATGCACAATGAAGTAAGGGCTCTGCCACACAGCAGCATTTAGCAGTTGCCTCTTGAGGAACCTGGTCTTCATCAGGAGCATGTTCAGTGTGCAGGACCAATCCTTTGGTACTCTACCTAGAGCTGCTTCTGAGATGTGTGATGTCTTCTGTTTGAGAAAGGTCATTCTTATATGTGCTATAAAGTGCATATAGTGAAATGTTTCTTTCCTACTCTGTCTCTGTGGTAGTTCTCAGGGGCAATCAACACACTCTGTGTGTGTGTGTGTGTGTGTGTGTGTGTGTGTGTGTGTGTGTATCTGTAATACCACATTCTGACCAGTGCAGATATTGTCATCTGTTTTAGTGAGACAGGTGGTACTTAGTGGATGAAAACTGAGAATGGACCTTATTTATTTTTCACTTCTTGGGTGCTCAGTTGTCTGGAGTTAGACATAAAAATGTCTGTTTAGAGGCCTCTAAAAGAATAAACAGGTGAGGCCAGGAGAGTAGCTCAGTGGTAGAACTCATGCTTAGCATGTACAGCCCTGGGTTCAGCCCAGCACCAAAATAAAGAATGAATGAATAAAAATGGGCAGCACATTATGCTGCTTCCCTCTGTCACTTTACTTCCTGTCTCTAGATAAGCATGTTATCTTCAAAGCCTTCTTTACTATACTTTTTATTCTGTGTGGGGTGTATGTGTGTGCACACACGTGCATGTGGATGCTTATGCTTGTGCACATGCCATGGTGCACATGTGAAAGACTAGAGGACAGATTGTAGGAGTCAATTTCCTCCTTCCACCATGTGGGTATCAGAAATCAAATTCAGGCCATCAGACTTGGTAACAAGGGTCCCCAAAGTCCTCTTTGTAATTTTTTCCAGTCAAATCTGACAAGCAGTTTCCTAGGGATAGACTTATTAAGTCATAGTTTTTAATTACCTGTTTTATTCTTTTGACATTTGTAGTCAGAAGTATTTTATATTTCTTCAGTCCTGCAAAGCATGTTGTCACTATTTCTAAAACTATTTCCTTCTTTCTTGGGATTCTGTTTTTACTTGAAGTTGGTATTTTACCTTCAATTTCCATGTCTTTGTTGTTCATATTTTGTATCTCTTTTCCCTCTCCTTTTTGTCTAGTTTTCAGCAACGACCCTGAGACTGCTCAGTCTTTCCTTGCTTCTCGTAGAGTTGCTGTTGTCTTTTAGGAAAGTGCTTAGGAAAAAGATTTGGTGGCCACCAAGGAGAAATAGTCCAGCTTTTCAAAATGGGTCAGTGAGTCAAGTGCTTGCTGCACGGCCTGAGGACCTGAGCTTGTCAGTCCTGTAAAAGAAGTGGGACATGTGGGATTTTCTTGTAACCCCAACATGTATAGGTGGAGAAAGGCAGATCCTGGGGGCTCGTTGGCCAGCCAGCTTAGCTGAATTGGCAAGCCTCACATTCAGTGAGTGACCTTATCTTCAAAAAAGAAAGAAGGGGGAAAAAGGTGGAGAGCTAGAGGAAGATAGCAGGTTGGTTGACCCGTGTTTCCTATGTGCTCAGACACACATATGCACACATGCACATACCTTAACATAAAATACACCTCTTATTACAGAACAGATACTATACATTATTTTGTTCTGATAAGTGCTTTGGCTCAGGAATAGTCAGTATTAAGTATTTTTTCATTTCTAGAAAAATTATTTCATTTATGGTTAAACCCCAGGGCTTTGTACATAGTAGACAAGTGCTTCACTATATCCTCAGTTTTTCCAAAATGTTTTAGAAATTGTTGCATACTTCATTATAATTCACCTTTTATAATATATTCCTAGCAGCTTGTTTGTGATTTTTGTTGTTGTGGGGGAAGGATGGTACGCAGAAGCACTCAGGGACATTATACATGGTAGGCAAGCCCTTTACCACTGGTTTATATCCCCAGCCCTTTTTGTAGGTTTTAGTTTGAGACAGGGTTTGTTTTACTCATTGCCCAGGCTGTCTTTAACTCACTCTGTATGTGGTCTGTGCTGGTCCTGAACTCTCAGTCTTCTTGCCTCAGCCTTCCTAATAGGTAGGATGTTTTATCAAAGTACTCTATTGTTTTGTGAGAAGCTTCCAAGTACTTTTAGGAACTGGGGGGGGGGGGGGTCATGCAATTTAGTAATAGTAGGTAATGTGTTCAACAGTTTAAGAATGAGAAAACAACCTGTTGTGATGACATGTGCCTTCAATCCTAGGGAGGAAGAGGCAGGCAGAGTTCAAGGCCAGCCTGATCTACATAGTGAGTTCCAGGAAGCCAGGACTACATGGAGAAACCCTGTCTCAAGAAAACGAAAAACAAATAAGAATGAGGAAACAAATAAACAAAGGCTCTCCTCTCTTTCATCTTAGTTTTCTTTCAAATCAACTTGTTTTCTGGTGTAACTTTTTTTGGTGGCAATTTCTTACAGTACCCATACTTACATTGTTTTTTGTTTTGTTTTGTTTTTCAAGACAGAGTTTCTCTATAGCTGGAGTATTCCTGTGTTCACCCTGCTCCTGCAGCTGCTCAGACCCAATTAAAACACACACAGACTTATATTACTTATAAACTGTATGGCCGTGGCAGGCTTCTTGCTAGCTGTTCTATCAATCTATACCTTGCCACGTGTCACGTGGCTTACCAGTATCTTACATCATGCTTTTTCTCGTGGCGGCTGGCAGCGCCTCCCTGCCTCAGCCTTCCATCTCCCAGCATTCTCCTCCTCCTTGTCCCGCCTACACTATCCTTCCTGCCTGGCTACTGGCCAATCAGCATTTTATTTATCATAGCAACATATATTTACAGCATACAGGACATCCCACAGCACCTCTCTGTATAGCCCTGGCTGCCCTGGAACTCACTCTGTAGACCAGGCTGGCCTTGAACTCAGATCCACCTGCCTCTGCCTCCCAAGTGCTGGGATTAAAGGTGTGCACCCCCACCCCCACGATTTGTTTTTGTTTGTTTGTTTTAATATAATTTAAAAAAAATTTTTTTTTGGTGTTTTGTCTGCATGCATGTCTGTGTGAGAATGTCAGAAGCCCTGGAAGTGGAGTTAGACAGATGTGAACTGTTGTGTGGGTGCTGGGAATTGAACCTGGGTCCTCTGGAGGAGCAGTCAGTGCTCTTAACCACTGAGCCATCTCTCCAGCCCTCATTGTTATTTTTTAAGACTTTTCCATATTATAGATTTCTTACGTTAGCCAAAGATTTGGATTCTGAATTTCATACATCTATTTTCAGCATTCCTTTGGCTCTCTCTCGCACTTTTTTTTTTTCAGATTCAAGGCAAAATCTCCCATGAGCTGATGCTTCATGTTGCAATACTAATTTCTACTAATAGCTTCAGGGATACTTTTATTCTTAATACAACCTTTTTCAAAAATTTGACTCATTTGAAAAGCAATCTTTGAGTGTTTTTTAGATGTTTTATATGATACTATCTCTTAGATAACTACATAAAAGAAATGTTTCACAATGTTGAATTCCTAATTAGTGCTGGAGGATTCACTTAATATTCCAAAACTCATGTGTCATTCTCTCAGATAAATAATTTTTAATTATCTAGTATGGTGCAGTACATACTATTGACAATTAGTGTATGTGACACAGAATTTATAACTTAAGTCTCCCAACCTACAGTCTTTGTAGAGGCTTTTTAGCATCGTCTTCTGGAAGATCTAAGAAATGCCTTTAATTTATTCCCTTTTGTTTGGCAGATATATAGTTATCATTTATAAAAATTTTCCTCTAGAATGAAGATACTGGACCTGGCAGTGTATTTAGTGGTAGAGCATATCTCTGACATGCTCAAGGACCTGGTTTCGGTTTCCACCCTATTGCCCAGACCTATAAGAAAAAGATAATTGTGTGTTGGGTTTGTTTTTGTTTTGTTTTGTTTGGAGACAGTTTCTTATTTATCTCTGCTGGCCTCAGACACACTGCATAGCTTAGGATGTGAACCTCATCTGTGATCATCCTCCCTCCACCTCCCACGTGCTGGGATTATAGGAGTGCACCACTATGTGTGGTGCCCGAGTTTTGTCCATACCAGACAAGCGTTCTGCCAACTGAGCTGCATTCCTGCCTACCCCGTGCAATTTCAGTTCTTGTGGTAGTTTCTCCAAATCCTGTTGCCGTGAGGTAAAGTGACTGTCTTTTAGCCCATAGCTTTTTTCTTAATATTGTTTCTTTTTTTGTTTGTTTTTAGTTGAAAATGTATCATTAATGTGTTTGTCTGTGTATGTCAGTGCAGATACCTGAGGAGGCAGAGATGTCAAACCCCCTGCAACTGGAGTTATATGAGGTTCTGAGCCATTTATAATGTGGGTGCTGGGAATTGAACTTGGGTCCTCTTCAAGAATAGTACATGCTTTTAACTGCTGAGCCATCTATTCAGCACCTTTGTATTTTTTTCTTCCACAGAATTATCTTTTCTTCCTTTGACCTGTTGAATTTCCTTTTTTAAGATGTAGAACTTCTGAAATTTATCCTTTAAACTTTGCTTTTCAGCCTCTCATTTGACAAAGCAAGCCTCTATATTGAAAAAGAAAAGATTGGGGGCTTTGTGGAGAAGGGTCAGTTGGTAAAGTGCTTGCCTTGCAAGTGGAGGGTCAGAGTCTTATTCTTTGTTCTGTTCGATCACATTTTTAAAGCCAGAGTTTATTTCCTCTTACTCTAGGTTGTGTTGTGTGTGTGTGTGTGTGTGTGTGTGTGTGTATAAAATATTATACCCAAATGCAGAAACATTTTCACAAAAACTAGAAATGTCTTGGCACATAAACACATACCTCAACTTTAATAACCGACTTGGGATAGTTCTTGTTTCAAGTTAAAGATAAAACATTCAGGTAGACATCTCTAAATTTGCCTTCTAGGATTTTTTGTTTCAGAAATATTGTGGTGTAATAAAGATTGGATGAATTTGAGCATTGGTCCCAGGCAAAATCTGAGTTAGTTTATTTGGAGATTTTTCTATTTAAATAAAAAGTTTGTTATGGTTAGAAGCAAAAACAGAATGAAAATGATGAGGCAGCAAATAATTCCAACACACTGGAAGTAGTGGCAGGAGAATTAGGAGTTCAGAGTCATCCTCCACTGCACTGAGTTTGAGGTTAGCTTGCATTATGGGACACCCTGTCTCCATAAAACAAAAAGGGTTGTGTTTTGTACAAAATCTAGGCTTCGATGATGTCAGATCCATGATAGATACTTAACCTCTTTTAGTCTGTTTTGCATGTAATGTGCATATAGTAATAACCTCTTCTTTAGCAGTGTGAAAATATATATGAAACTTAGCATGAACCAAGTCTCTGTGTGTTGTTTTCAACAGTCTCAGGTAGCCAGGTTTGCCTGGAACTTTCTATGTAGCTAAAGTTATCTTGAACTTTTGATCATCCCACCTCTACCTCCCAAGTCCTGTGTTGGCAGGTGTGCTAATTCACCAATTCTTAGAGTTTTTACTATGTTGTGAATTCCTTCATGGTAGGCAGTGTATTTCTCAAGTATACAGAAAAAGAGTATTAGTATATGCTTTTAGACTGTAGTTGATACTTTTGTTTTCTACATCAGCAAACTAGATTTCTACAGGTAGCTCTCTAACAGTTGGTTGCCACCCTACTGTTTGAGATAGTTTATGTAGTACTGTGTGAGTAAAATTTCACTTATTAATCCACTTAACAATTGAGCATTGACTACCTGCTGGACACTGTTCTGGCGCTAGAAAGAAGTGATGTTCTTGGCACAACAGTTACAGCTTGAGTGTATATGTGTGTGTTAGTTGGGAGTACTACCTAAGCACTAAAGAAAAAAAAAAAAAGAACCAGATGGTGGTGGTGCACGCCTGTGCACTCTTTTAATCCCAGCACTCGGGAGGCAGAGGCAGGCGGATCTCTGTGAGATCGAGGCCAGCCTGGACTACAGAGTGAGATCCAGGACAGGCACCAAAACAACACAGAGAAACCCTGTCTCAAAAAAAAAAAAAAAAAAAAGAATGATAATCTAAATATTGGATGGAATGAGGAAGTAAGATTCTTTTCGGCCTCTCTGAGATTAAGGGTTGAACACAGAGCCATAGTCTCCTTACTCACAGTACTGTCTTACTTGCCAGTCTCTTGACTAGAATGAAGAAAATGAAGTGATTTTAGTATTTTCTTCAATAGACTCACTGACCTGTGACTGTGACATCAGTCCTGGTGGACTTCCCTATTAGTCAGGCTAATACAGTAAAACTATTTATTTGCCAGATAGGGTGATCCTAA
>CABHPQ010146106.1:0-19724 GCA_902168405.1 Peromyscus aztecus
ATAAATTATCTTCCTACAGATATTATTTTTCAACATTTTTTTACTGACTGAAAATTTCATGTTTTCAGCATATTCACCTTCATTGCCTCCCTTTTTTCACCCTTCACTTCCCATCCTTCCTATCCTGACTTTGAGAGTACTTTCCAGGTTGTCTCTTTTTCCCCCATGAAGTCTAGTTTGTGTAGTCTAGCTGGTTATGGGATTGGGGCCTATACTGAAATGGGATTAGCAGACCAGGGATCACACAATTAGAGAAAACTTATTCCCATTCTCCCTGCAGCTGTCAAATGTCAATAGCTTCTCAGCTAAGTGTGGAGTTACATGTCCACATTCCCCAGTCTACGATTGGATTTTTTTTAATATTATGGATGGAGATTGTAAATGTTTTGCTCATACTGTCTAATCATTAAGAGTGCATATGTTCTTCTGCCCTACTGTATCTGGAAAATACAGCTTCCTTCATGTTTTCAATGCTGCCTCTTATACACTTTCTACCTCCTCTTCTGCAATGATCCCCGAGCCTTCAGGAAAGAGATGTGATACAGGAATTTGATTTAGAGTTTTCACACTACACAGCCTTTTGTTCACTGCATCTTGACCAGTTAGATGTCTTTGTGTTGATTTTTATCTGCTGCAAGGATAAGCTTTTCTAAGGAGATTTAAGACACGTTCTGATCTATAGATAGCACTAAGTCATTAAAAGTAATTTCAGTACTATAGTCATTCAGCTGAATAATGCTACTAGGTTGACCCACAGGCCTATGACCTATCTAGCCATTGGTTCTTGACTCCTTAAATACTGCCTGATATGGCTTCCTTCAAAATCTTTCAAAGCTTCCATTTAATAGGCATCAAGCTACCTTGTGATTGGTAAATATTATAGGAAATAATGTGGAGAGAAACTATCTCCAACCAAATAGCATGAGAACTGCTATTTGCTATCATGTTAAGAATGAAATTGAGGTAGTAAATAATTAAAATTAGGAATGAAGTACATACTATTTTTTATTTATATAATTGATACATGGTTTAAGAAGCATAGAAATTGAAAACAGCAGATAAAAACAATTACACTTTAAGGAAATCTGAAAGTAGAAAAGACTGACAATGAAATAGGAATAGCAGTGAAGGCCTCCATGATAATATTAAATAGTTCAGCAGAAAAGGCACTGGAAAGAGACAATCAGAGTACTAAAAGGAGTGCAATCGAACAGAAGCCAGGAAAGGCCAATGTCAAGTATGTAAAAAAAAGTCACTATACAGAATCAACTCAAAGACATTAATTGTTGAACTTACAATGTAGACTTTTCCATTTCTTTTCTTGAATTCTTACAAGCCTCTTCTTTTTTTAAATATGAAACATTTCTGTGTTTGTGAACAGTTGCTCCACAATATTCATAGAATTGCAAAAGATATTTGGAAAACCTGTCTAATAAACATTCAATTAAAATATGCACTATTAAAAAATAAATAATGACTTTTTAGAAAAACTGTGATGAAATAATTACAATTGGAAAATAAAATACAAATGTATTAAGAAATTCAATAAAAAATAATCTGTTTAATTTCAATCAAAACCTCTAAGCTTCAAATTGTGAATATGCTATTGTTTCTACTCTGATTTGAAAATAACTTTATTTTGTGTTTTAATGAGATAGCATCAAATAGATAATGCCTTCATTTGATAAAGTTTAACAGATTATTGATGAGATCTTCATTCAGTAGTTCTTAATTTGAATGAATAAACCATCTGCTTGAATCCTTATACAGTGCAAAATATTAGGTACCAAACTGTCAGTATATTAAACTACAATCTGCTTTTAACTAGGGAAATCTTTTTAAACAAATATTTTTCTTTTTCCGAGGACTCAAGATGCCTCAGAACTCTTCTGCAAAAATTCTCAAAGTTGTACACCATTAGGCTGAGATTGAGTGACTCAAATGTTAAAATTAATTCTATATACACCAGCCTATAATCACAGCTATTCTAAAACTTTTCAAAAAAGCAATATGGATCCGTGTCCTTATAGCAGCTAGGGTCTGTATTGACGTCCATGGCTTCAGTAACCACTCAAGGCTGTTTGGATCCCCAGAGTCTGATCTGAGTGGCCTGTGCTACCACTGGGACCTTGGTGACTTCTCGTCCCTGACTGTGGCATAGGGCCATGTCTGGGTTCGTGGCCCTGCCTTAGTAGCCAGGGTCTATGGCTCTGTGGTCACCGACGGCTCCGTGGATGCCCAGGGACTGGTCATCCATCTGAGACCATGCTGGTTTCGAGAGCCATGCTGTAGGCAGGACCATACTGATCTGGGTGGCCCTCACTGCCACTAGGGTCATGGTGACATCCAGGCCTGAGATGCTACTGAAAGCCATATCTGGGTCTGTGGTCCTGCTGCAACTGGGGTCTGTGTTGATATCCATGGTCAGTGGTACCATAGGTGACTGTAGGGAATGTGTGTTGAAATCTGAGGGCCATACTGAGCAGGCCCCGCACTTCACTGGCCTTTAGGTAGCTGGGACTGCCCCTCACTGGATATTGCAGGAGAGCTGGCCTTACCTCTTGTGAGAGATCAGGCCCTGACACTTAGGATAGATGGCCCCAACGCTCAACAGGATGTGGGAGAGTTGCCCCTGATAGAATGGGCCTAGGAAAGCTAACTCTGCCCCTTTCCTGAAGGGAGGGGTCTCAGCAGCCTAGATTAACCAGTTCATCAACCATCCATGGCCACATCCTGAGCCTGGGGATGTCCCACCCTAACATTTACCCAATCTATGACTTGCTAGAGTACATGAAGCTCCTGCAGAACAAAAGCTACAGGAGCTCCATGACTCAGGGTAACAGCAGGATATCCTAGAGGAGTTTCATTGAGGGTCCAGTGATGATGGTGTGCCAGAGCAGAGACCTTGAACCTGACCAATGACTAACTGGATTGAACATTTGCGGATGGAGCTGAATGGACAAAAGGATATGATCTGTGACACACCTCAGCTCCCAATGTCACTAGAACAAATAAAGAGGTGTTGGAGAGGCAGAGATGATGAAGGGTGAGGTGTGATTTTTGTTTGTTTTAGTTTGTTTTTAGTTAATTTTGGGAGTTTTCGGGGGGGGGACACTGCAGGGGTGAGAGGCAGATATGGAGGAACTGTGAGGTATGCGGGACTGCGATGCCTGATGTGCAATTTCCATAGAATCAATTAAGAATTATGCTATAAAAAAGCAATATGGGAGCTGGGCGGTGGTGGCGCACGCCTTTAATCCCAGCACTCGGGAGGCAGAGGCAGGCGGATCTCTGTGAGTTCAAGGCCAACATGGGCTACAGAGTGAGTTCCAGGAAAGGCGCAAAGCTACACAGAGAAACCCTGTCTCGAAAAACAAACAAACAAACAAAAAGCAATATGGAAACTACCACTGTATGTACATATACATTAAAAAGTGTCAAATAGAGTTACCCCAATAATGGGGCAACAGTGCCTATACTAATGCCAGATGCTAATATATAAATAGCTGAGGTTCATGAATGGTTTTTTCTTTTGGAGTTGTCTGCCAGGAAAGTCCCAAGGAGCCGCAAACATGACCAGCTATTGTCAATGTTGTTACTTACCTTCCAGAAGTTAAGTATGCTGTTTTAAAAATATATTTGGAGTGCATCTCATTTAGTCATGAAGAATATTTAGTTAGGAACAAACATGGTACCTCAGAAAACAGATAGTTGATCAAAATGCTTACTTTGACAACAGAAAGTGGAAAGATGCATTTGAATTGTAAAAATAAAGATCACGGAAACCAAGTTCTTGACATATAAAAGCAGTATACTGCATACTTTGGAGACTTGGGAAGTGATTGATCATGTCTGAAAAGGAAAAGAATTGGTAGAGATCAAGAGTTAGAAAAGGCAGAAAAATTGAGTGTTCTGGAGATATAGAAGTAAGGAAAGAAAACCAGAAAAGCCCATAGATGAATGAGAATGCCTGGTGATTTCTAGAGTAGATTATATTACTACAGATAAAGACCAAATGTGTATTCCATCATTTAATATTCTGTTATGAATTATAGAAGACCCATAACTGTAATGTGTTTTTTTTTATAAAATTATATGTTCCAGAAAAGACATTCATAGCTTTCAGTAGGCTTTCTCAGGGGTTTCTGTATCAATTTAAAATATTCTCATGTGAACCATATTAAGTATAAAGTGTCTCTCAGAAGCATGACAAATCTTGCATTCTTTGGAATGGTGGATTATAACTTAGCCATTAACAGGCATACTGATTAATCAATAGATCATTGTAGAAATCAAATTGTGAGGTGAAAATACAGTTGACATAGACATTTTCCCTTAAGTATAAAAATAAATGAAAATAAATATATGTAAAAGAATTGAAGGCAATTGTTGAATAAAAGGAAACAAAGTTTTACATAAAATAAAGCACATGCAGAAGGAATTATGTATTTAAATGTTAAAAATTTCAGTTCACATGTAAGCATATTGAGGAACAGTGCATATCAACTGAATTTATGCTCAAGAAATAGGACGTAATTAGTAATAAATTGATTATGTAATAATGTCACCAGAAATAGTATTAAGTTGAGAAAACACCTGACAACAGATTCAAGATTATGAATTTAAATTTCTGTTTTAAAAATTTAAATGTCATAAATCTTATTTACTTGACTCCAAGAAAAGATAATTAAATTATGATGGACATTAATATTATTAATACACTTAAACCAATTCTGGGGACTATTAAAAATGGAAAAATGTTTTGATCTGCTCCACACAGAAAGAATTGATCACTGAGATTAAATTATGCAGATACTGTGTCACATGGCACTGTATTTTTATACATGAGAACTTCAAAAATGAATAACAAACTTTCCAGGAGTATATTAAAGAATGCAAAATATGCAAAAGTATTAAAATATGCATTTTATATAAGCCTCAATTTCTAGGTAGCCACTATGACCTATTCATAATTTTTAGATTTATGGCAGATAAAAATTCAAACTGTATTAAAATTAATTAGGCAAGTCTATACTCTAGAGATAGAAAATTAGATTGGAGCTGGGAGATGGTGCAGCTGATAATGGCAATGGCTATGGCAATGGCAATGGGCCTGAGTTCAATACCCAGGACCCATGTGGTCAAAAGAGATAACCGATTCATGCATATTGTGATAGATCCTCTGCCCCTATACACATGCCTTGGAACACACATTACCAAGTACAGGCACATATGCACATACACACTTGTGTTCAAAATAAATAAATAAAAATTTTTCAGTTACTGATTTCACTTTCTTGTAATGTTTTGGCGAGCTTCATACATATATTGATAAATTCTAGCCATTTTCACCCCCATTGCCTTGCCTCATCTCCATTGCTCTCCTGCTGAATTCCTACTTCCCAAGAATTCCCCATTGTGCATTCATGTCTTGTTTGTATGTGTGACCCACTGAGTTTAGTTAGTTTCATGAGCATGAGTGGGAAGTTATTCACTGTACCAAGGACAATGACTATACCACTGTAGAAAGGCACATTCCTTCCCCCAGCTACAATAATTGTCAATGGTCCCATAGAAAAGGATGGGGGTGCTTATGAGCCCCAGCACTTTCCATTCATGTTGAAATAAATGTTCTAGTGCTCAACCTTTATTACATATCATAGCTGTAGTGAGTAATTTAGTTCAAGGACCATGTACTGTTCAGAGACACTTTTCTGAAATTCATCTCCCGACTCTCCTGACTCTCCATTCTTTCTTCCCTTTTTTGGTGATGTTCCTTGAGTCTTAGGAGAGATGTAGATATCCAATTTAGTATGAGACATTCCACCATCTTATCCTGTATTCTTAGCAAAACATTGACCAGGTATGAGTCTGCACTAACTACTGTCTACTGCAACAAGAAGCTTCTCTATCAGATGCTATAGAAATTAGTATGACTATCCCTCATAAAGCTAAAATTAGAACTGTCAAGTAATACCTCCAACACAATTATAGGATTCCATGACACAGGATTCTTCAACTTACTTTGAATTTAAATACTACAAAGATTTTTATTTTGCTAAAATACCAAGTACTTCATCAATTTTCCTAAGAATCCCTCAAAAATCATTGGGAAGTAATTCTCTTTATCGTATTATTTTGTCACCTTTTGAGATTTTTTTTCTTGGTTGATTTTGGTTGATGTTAATTAATCCAATGGGTCATATCATAAAAATAATTTACATTTAAACTGTGTTACTCTGTCATGCTCTTTGACTTCACCAAGCATTGCTTTTCTTTTAGGATTTAAAAATACTTGGTACTTATTTGCATTGTACTGAAAACAAATTAAGAGACAATGTGGTTTATATAGTTAACAGAAATGTTTTAAGTAGGATTTCATAGTAGTCAGTTTTCAGTGAGCATTTTCATCTTTTATTACTTTTCCTTTCTTACATAATGCCATAGATTCAAACATAAATCCAGGAGAACAAGAAATCCATGTACAAAAGCCTGGAGACCACGCATTGATTTTATTGGGAAACAGAGCATAGATTCTATTATAGTTAGTGCTTGTTTCATGATGTTAAGTAAAGACAACCAATCTAGGCCCTTTTCTGGGAGAAAAATAGAGGTATGTGGAATTTTATTTGTTGGGTAAGTGCTGGAGTAAGACATTGTTAGCTTTTCAACTTCAGTTAAAGAATGTTTCCTATTTTTGTCAAAAATCTTTTAAGCCTTGGATTCACCTGCACTGGCCTTATGTGTATGATACTGTCTCCCCAATCTTAAACAGCATTTAAATTGGCAATAACTGGCTTGAAAATATATATAGTAATTTATAAGAATTAATAAAATAGCAGTAAGGGTGCTGAAAAAGTTATAAGGAATCACACTATTAACTATCTGTCTAAAGAAGACCTATAACACTTGTAAGTTCGTGTATACATACACATGTGTAATTTAAATGAATTTTTTCCATTTGTGATGGCAATGCTCCCCACAAGAGCTGTAAATGAACAAAAAACCTAATATGTGTGTGTCCGTGTGTGAGTGTGTGTGTGTAAACATACACACAAATTAAATAATTAAATAAAAAGAGGTCATGGAACAAGGAAGTTCCATTGGTGGCTTTGGAGGGAGGAAATGGAAGGGGAGAAAGTTTCAAATACTTTACAAGATGTCTTTAATCAGTTGAAGAAATTTATCATATTTAATGTTAGCCTCCAACTTGATTGGATTCAAAATGCCTAGAAGACTAGTGAAGCAAACCCTGTGTTATCTGTGGTGGTTCGTTCACCTGGGAACTGATCATGAAGGGTTTTATCCTTAGTAATGGATTAATCTCTTTGCAGATTCATAATAAAATGGCACTGTTGTGGAGGAATGACAGCTTGGATGTGTTACCTTTTAGGAAGAAGTAGCTCAGTGGGGCACGTCATTGGGGCTGTTACTTAGTCTGACCCTTTCTCAGATGACTCTGTATCATTAATGTAATAATAATTGTACTAACTGACATATAAGAAAATTTGGTATTAAAGAAATTTCAGTAAAGACAGCAGCCAATGACTCATGTAGCACATGTTTTAAGTGGAAATTGTAGACTCTTTTATTCTTTACAAAAGCAAACAGCAATATTTTTCAGTTTTCAAAATGCAATTTAATTGTTATGTATATAAGCAAGTAATCAAAGCAAATAAATAAATTTATTCAATGGGGACATATGCTCAATAGGCAGCAAATGCAAATTTGTGGATGCAAGGAATCATGGAGTTAGAATCTGTGGCTTCTGTGTCATGGGTGTGCCTTTCAATTCTTAAGAAACTGAGGCACTTCTTCAGGCAGTGAAGCATTCAGAATGAAAGGGAAAAATCAGCAGCCCTCATGAGAGATGCTCCCCCCCACTAAAGGTATCTGCTGACCAGCAGTTTTAGAACTGACCAGAAGTTGAACTCATGGGAAGACAAGGCTCAAACAATAGATCTATATGTCCTGGACTTGGTAAAACAAGATATGGGGAGTAATGGACTCAACTGACCAGAAATTGAACTTATGGGAAAATAGGACTGGAATAATAAATCTGAATGTATATATTCTGGACTCAGCAAAAACAGAACATAGGGAGAAAAAAATTATGTCTCTGTAGATACCCTGCATCCTGTTAGCCACTAGTAATTTCATGCTTATAGTTCAGCCAGTAACTTCAAACTAACCCCCTCATCTAATCCCAAGATATGTAACCCTCTACACATAAACCTTTCCTATATAAACCCCTTAAAGTGAGTGCTTGGGCCATCCTCCTCCACCAGCTCTTTCAGTGTTGGACATGGACAAATCCCAGGGCTTGTTTTCTTATTAATAACCCCTGTGTATTTGCATCGGATATTGGCTCTGTGGTGGTCTTGCTCAGGGGTCTTGCGACGCGGGCACAACAAAACCACCCCTGTTTCTCTGTGTTCCCTAGAAGTCAACAAAGCATATAGAAGCTTGACAGGACAACTGGTCTTAGACATTCATTTTATGTACCCAGTATAGCTTGTAAATATCATTGTATCCTGATATCTACCATTGTAGTCCTCCTGGTCACCATCATTGTATTCTGTTTCTCTCGTAAGGGTATAAAACAATTGATTGTTTACAATAAACTTGTCTCAGCCTCAGTCATGCTGAGATGCTTCCATTTTGACATGATTTTCATTTTTCTTAGGCCATTTCAGGTAACCTCAGCCCAGTAAGTAAGCGCTGGCACTTAAATATGGAGAACGTAGAGAGAACATTTTTCTATAGGATTCCTAACTCCAAGCTCAAAATGATGAGGAAGGAGCAACTAGAATTATTTCCATTCAAACAGAAAGAGGCTTGGGCAGCTATAGCACAAATACACACACACACACACACACACACACACACACACACACACACACACCTGGAAATAGAGGAAAATGAATGAAATCAGACACAGCAAGACCTGCTTTCATTGCGGATTGTTTCATAGCTTGTTGAGACTTCAGTTTCTGAATGAGCAAGAAGGTCCATTGAGAATGAAACAGGGTTTTGTTCTACAAGCAGTACAATGAAGAAGACAGTCATGCATTTTAGGTGCAATAAGGTGGACATCAGGACTTGCTAGCTAGGAGCAAACCATAGACACAGAATTGGTTTTTGCTGCCTTATGACAAATTTCATTAGTATGCTAAGAATTATTCTGCCAGCCATTTTTGGTAGACATTTAATTAGATTTGTCTTAAAAACCTTAAGTGACAGGAGGACAGCTGCATACTTACCTTGGAAATGACATTCAGCATTTCCCTGTAAGCTGAACTGCTGCAGCTGTCTGATAATGTTCACTCTTTTAAGGGAATGATTTGTAAGAACCTGACAAGTGATCAGCTTGGAGCTTTAACAGGACTGTGGAAAGGCAGGGCAGAAGAACAAAGGGGAGTTTGTATCAGTGCTGAAAACCAGCCATGCTCTGTGATTCTGCTGCACTCTACTTCACTATGATATTAAAATGTATCCTTCCGAAAATGAAGTAAAAGTAATTAAATTTCAAAATTTCAAACATCATTGACAAATAATAGCATTAGCTTGTGTATGTTTATGTAGTTATTCAGCATTAGCATATTGGGTCTGGGGTATCGTAATCCTTCACGGGTGTTTAGTTTAAGTTTTGGGTTATTTTTTCCCCTCAATTTCTGTTGGCACTGCAATATTCATTTATTTTTCCTTAGTTATATTTGTTACTTTTAGAGGAAATTTGCCCATGCTATGGGACTCAGATTGGTACAGGGAAAGAGAGTAACAAAAACAAAAAAAGAAATATTCAATTATTATGAAAGTTTTCTTTCTCCTAAGGTATGGTACCTTAAAAACAACAAACAAACAAACAAAAAACTCTCATTTTGCACTGCTAGATCGAGTGTTAAGGTATTCCACATTCTTATATCGTATATTTGTCATGACAGTGTACAAGCCATCACCTCTCATATACTGGCAGGGATACAGGGATTTGATGGTTTAGGCTGCCTTAGAAGTATGGTATGTGTGGAGTCAATGGTTTAGTTTAGGAGAAAATAATGGTTAGGTAAAAACCAAAGAAGTTTGACTTGCTGAGAACACATAGTAAAGGGGAAGGTGAAAGTTTATCAGTGCACATGATAAAACACAGGAGAACAGTCCATAATGACATGAACAGTTAAAAGAAAGCAAAGCTATATAAAAAAAAAAAGGCAAATCCAAGTCCTGAGATTCTCATAAGAATGTGGCCCAAAAGAGCATGTTTTGTAGTCAGTCCTATCTCATCTCTTTACATTTTATGCCCTTGCTCTTTTTTTCTCATGTTGTCTTGTACCCACATGTACATTTCTGTACATATATATAAAATGTACTATATATGTACATATATGTATATATGTATATATAGGCTAGATTCCAAAAATGAGGCAGAACATGAACTTTTGTTACTTTCTGAGATTGTGGAATGTCTTTTAATATTATATATATATTTAAATCCATCCCAGATTCAGGTGATGACCATGAGATATGAAAAAGAATACAAAGTTAATTATTTTTCTAATTCTAATGCTGTCATGTACTTTTTGTTTTGATAATGGATAAGTATCAACAAAACATGGCGTATCAAATGGATATAAGATTAAGCACCTCCCTATGTATTAAGGCTGGGCAAGGTGAGCCAGTATGAGGAGTAGTGTCCCAAAAGTGAGTAACAGAGTCAGAGACAGGCCCTGTCCCCACTGTTAGGAGTCCCACAAGAGGACCAAGCTATACAACTGTAACATATATGTAGAGTACCTAGGCTAGTCTCATGCAGGCTCCCTGGTTGTCAGTCAGTCTCTGTGAGCCTCTATGAGCTTAGGTTATTTGATTCTATGAGTTTTCTTGTGATGTCCTTGACCCCTCTGGCTCCTACAAGACTTTCTCTTCCTCTTCTTCAGGGTTCCCTGTAATCCACCTAATGTTTGGCTGTGGGTCTGCATCTGTTTTCATCAGTTGCTGGATGAAGCCTCTCTGATGACACCTGAACTAAGCACCAGTCTGGTCACAGGAGATGGCTAATTCAGGCTATGTATCCACCGTTGCTAGGAGTCTTAGCTGGGATCATCCTTGTAGATTGCTGGGAGATTCTCTTGAATCAGGGTTTTTTTTTATCTGACCCCAAAATGCTCCCCCTTTCCAGTAGTAGCTTTCAGTTCTCCCTCCCTCTGCCCCACCCCAACCTGATCATTCATGTTCCCATCCCTACCTACCCTCAGTGCGTTCATGAAATCTCTTTCTATTTCCCCTTCCAGGGAGATCTATACATCCCTCTTTGGGCCCTCTTGTTACCTAGCCTCTCTGGCTCTGCAGATTGTAGTATGGTTATTCTTTACTTTACAGCTAATATCCACTTGTGAGTGAGTATATACCATGTTTGTCTTTATTTGTCTGAGTTACTTCACTCAGAATGAATTTTTCTAGTTTCATCCATTTTCTTTCAAATTTCCTGTTGTCTTTTTTTTTGTTTACTGCTGAGTAATACTCCATGTGTAAATGTACATGTTTTCTTTATCCATTCTTCAGTTGAGAGACATCTAGATTGTTTCCAGTTCCTGACTGTTTCAAATAAAGCTGTTATGAACATAGTTGAGCAGGTGTGCTTATGGATGATTAAGCATTTTTTGAATATATGCCCGAGTGGTATAGCTGGGTCTTGTGGTAAATTGATTTCCAATTTCTGAGAAACTGCCACACTGACTTCTAAAGTGGCTGTACAAGTTTGCACTTCCACCAGTAATGGAGATGTGTTTCCCTTGGGTCTGATTTAGCAATTGAGATATTTTATAACAATTCTTTTTCATCTTGGAATTACTGTTATGAAGTGCAAGATTATTTAAGTATATATTGTTCTTTAATAATATCACATTTTTATTTTTATTATTCTAATTTTAAATTAATAGTGACAACTATGCTTCAAACTATGTTTATGCAGTTGACAGCTGACTCAGAGATTCACTGTGATATAACTAATCCCAATAAGAGGTCTTTGGGGGGAGGCAGGGAGATGTCTCAGGAGGTAAAACCACTTGCTGCCAAACCAGACAGTCTGAAATTTATCTCTGGGACTCACGTTAAGTTTTTCTGTTTGTTTTTTCTCCTCGGTGAATAAACAGGAATAAAATACCTAAATTGGTTTGATAAGAAGTGGACAACACTGATGAGGTGTGCTAACTGACCAATTCTTCAATCCCTCCTCTTAGAAGAACTGTTAGTCTTATTTTAAAAACAACCGTGTTGTATATTATAAAGTTACACAAAGTTTACAAATTTTCAACTGAAGTCATCACTTAATATATTGTATGGTCAAGTTCACACAGAAAATGGAACTTAAAAGCAGTTAGAATTGTGTAATTTCTGTGAAATGTCACAGATTTTCTTTTTAAAAATTATCTTGTGGTCTATGAATTTCTCAGACTTTTGGATAAATTGCATGCTCATCCAACCTTGAATACTCAGAACAGTTTCAGTTTCTCTCAAAGAAAGCAAATACATGCTACTTAAGGAGCTTGTGTACTAATATATAAGTATAAGAAAAAGTAGCCGGCGGTGGTAGCGCATGCCTTTAATCCCAGCACTCGGGAGGCAGAGCCAGGAGGATCTCTGTGAGTTCAAGCCCAGCCTGGTTTACCAAGTGAGTTCCAGGAAAGGCACAAAGCTACACAGAGAAACCCTGTCTCGAAAAAAACAAAAAAAAGTACTTTTGTGGCAAATCTCAAGACTACCAAAGTGCTATACCTCAAGTTAATAAATAATATGAACAGAATTTTTAAATATTTCTATGTAGCACATGTGTTTTTATCACTAGTCTTCTCTTTATGACTATTTAAACCAGCTTGTGATTTTGCATTTTTGCAAATAAAAATAAAAGGTAACTATACCACAGGTGGTTAAAACATAGCATAGTAATACTTTAGATGGCTCTTTGATTTTTAGAATGCAAAAAAAATTAAATAAATAAATGTTACTCCCTATAGCTTTTAGACAAGGTTCTGGTTGTCATTAATAGTTAAACCAGATCTTCAATTTATCAGTCATGTTAAGTCAATATTTAATTTTAACTATGTACTCTTAAGCATAACAATACACTCAAAAATTAAAATTTATTAAATACATTGGACTTGTAATATCATTATCCTCAGTGCATTCATGCGTGTAAGCTAAAGAATCCCACACTTTAATGTTTTAAGGACAATTCTTACTGACTTTCTAGGGCAAGATCAGAACTGGATTGCCTTAGTGATGGTTCTCAGATACAATACACTTTTTAAATTTAGGTTCAGTATCTAATTCAATTCATAAAAATCTACAATTACAAAATAAAATTTAGATCTTTGTCAGGTGTTGTGAACTTACCTAGTATCTTTACATCCTTCAGTCTGACCACTATTATGAATTAACTTGTGGATGTGACTTGAATGTATACTTTGATGTAGGTGACTAATTTTCAATAGCTCCTTCAAAGCTTTCTGGAATCCTCCTCCTCTAACTTTAGAGTATAAAGTTTTAGAGTGATTCTCCTCAAGCAACTTTGCCACACTAGTAGAACTGCATGGTTTCCAAGGCTGTGATCTGACAAGAGGTGGGAGGATATATATCAATGTAAATTCAGGTAAAGTTACAGTTTTTCTAAAGGAGATTTCAGAACAGAGTAAATACTATGGGGTCTATCAAACAGAAAACTGTGCAAAAATAATTAAATAATCACTTTTTCTCATCACGTAGTTGATAATATCTGTTAGAGAATCTATCAAATGCTTAAAATGTTTATAACTGATTTTCTGATTTTTTTTTTGTTTTGGTAACATAACAAGTATCATGGATAAATGCTGTGGGATGTTCTCTATGCTGTGAATGTATTGCTATGATTGATTGATAAATAAAACACTGATTGGCCAGTAGCCAAGCAGGAAGTATAGGCAGAATTAGCAGAGAGGAGAATTGGGGGAACAGGAAGGCAGAGTCAGAGAGAAGCTGCCAGCTGCCGCCATGACAAGCAAGATGTAAGGTACCGGTAAGGCACAAGCCATGTGACAACTTATAGGCTATAGATATGGGTTAATTTGAGATATAGGAACTAGATAGCAAGAAGCCTGAGCATTAGGCCAAACAGTTTAATATAAGCATCTGTGCATTTATTTTATAAGTGGGCTGTGGGACTGCCGGGGCTTGGCAGGAGCTAGAGAAAAACTCTCCAGCTACAGATATATTTATCAACAAGGCTAATGTCTACTGCATTCTGCATGTTAATTTACCATATTATTTTTAACAAAAATCTTACCTCCCTGAATGAATGCTGATTGTCCAAAAAGCAGAAATCAAGTTAATAAGAAAAATTAATATTATCTTAATATTCATTTAAAATGATAATGAGAAATAATTCAAAGAAGTACTTGATGTGAGTAAATTAGATATCATATGAATCCTCATTGTCAAAAATCACCTTAAATTTATTTCTAAATTCTTAGTTCATAACCCTAAGAACAAATTGGAAGTGTTAACAAATGAAGGACATGTTTATGTAATGCGTGTGTGTGTGTGTGTGTGTGTGTGTGTGTGTGTGTGTGTGTATAGATAGATAGATAGATAGATAAATAGCATAAGTAGTTATATATTAATATGTATTAGAACACATAAAATATATATGTATATATAATATATAACATGAATATTTATGTACATATGTATAAATAACTGTTTCTATGTTATTTATATAGTTAAAAAAATTGGTCAGACCAATCAGTTATATTTGGAAAGGACTTGGTAAGGTGTCATTATTAGCTTTTGTTTAATATGAAAACAACTTTTAAAAAATGCACAAAGATGATTCCATTGCATATTAAGTATTATTTAAAATGGTTATGCTTGGGTCACAGGACATGGAGAAATCAAACTGTCACTGACTTGGAAACTTTCTTCCTATTCATTAGCATTCAGAATGTCAGGCAGTGTGCTACAGAGGGTGCTGAGTGGAAAAGTCATCAGTGGTCTTATCCAGCTGTGAACTGTTCCACCTTCAGTAAAAGCAATCCTGGTGAGACAGACCCATTTGTGCGCTAGTGGCACAACATTATGGTGGTAAACAAGCACCTCCTAGTTGGATTTCAGACCCGCTACACAAGCTGGCATTTATACCTGGCATTGTAAACCTAGCCAAGAATGAGCCTGTTGCTGAGGAGGTCATAAAAATCATGGAAGAATCTACTATTATTTTGATAAATAGACATGATACAAGTTAACATATCTATAGTTGCATGCTTCTCATAAATCCTATTAAAATAATTTAATTTTTCAGTAATCATAAATTGCTACAGAGACTCCCCTCTGGTCAGAGTACAGGGAATTATTACTGTGATATGCTTAGCCCTAAATGGGTCGTCTCATCTCAAGAATCATCACAAAAGAGGGAAAAAAGCTATGAGAGGCAAAGTTGGAATGCTACTGCAAAACAGTATCTTCTGGACATAACAGGGCTGGAGCACTCATGCACTAATAGTGCTTGTATTTGCTGCACAAGCCTGGTAGGGTATCAAGCCAGACTTATTTTCAAGACTAACATCTGCTATATGTTCACAGAGTGATATCCAGATATCCCCAAAGGAGATTGTCCAGATGCCTATGAACCACAGAATGAAACCACTGTGATAAAGTCATATACTTAAATAAGTTCAGAAAGATAACTTAGAACTACAAATAATTGCTAATCTCATAAATATGTTTCTAAGCAATATAACCCAGACATAAAATAGTTAAGCATATTATTCCCTTGGTATAGACCTATAATCTCAACTACTCAGTAAGGTAAGTCAAATCACCTTAGTGAGAACCTATCTCAAATTAAAAGACATAGAATTGCTCAGGATAGGTATCAGTAGATTTGTCTTTCTTAAATAAGGTCCTTGGTTCAATCCCTAGTACCATAAAGACCTCATGCTGTAAAAGGTATTTGACAGTAAATACACCTTATTTATAGGAATGGGATAGCTGTTATGCTTGTGGTAGACAGAAAATGACTAACACATTGGCAGTTTCTTCCTTATCTCCCTGTGGTTAACCTGCACATGATTAAGATAAGTACCCACACATATAAGCTAATGAAAATTTTATTTGAAAATTAAAATAATGCTTAAAATGATCAAAAATCAAACTATGACAGCTGACTTAATTTACTAATTATTTAAATAGACTTGATTTAAAACAGATAAGGCTAAATTATTGGTAATTATAAATGTTTTTATCAACTAAATCAAGTATGCTTGCAATGCATTTTCCAATGTCCAACATCTCTAAGTACTGTGTTCTGGTGGCTCTTAAGGACTCATCAAAATAGCCTGAGAACTACAGCCAGACTGTGGTTTGCTCCCATCTAGGTATCTGTGAATATCCTGAAGCAATATTGACTAAGACACACCGTTGTATTCTAACCAGATTAGAACTGCCTTTGAGTCCCAACATCTATAAATATCGTTGCTTCAAATGAAAACCACTGAAAAAGTGAAAAAAGGTTAGAAGACAGGAAACCACTAATTCTATGAAGCATGAAAGGGAATTAAAAAAGTGTGTTCTGTTTCAAATTTATTCTCATTTCTGTGATTTGGACCATCTATTGAGTGTAGAGTTGTGAATGTGCCCTGATACTCAATAAATTGACTAGTTAGTTTTTTTCTCCTTATTCCATCCTTCCTTCATCCAATTCTTCTTTTCAAGCAACTATTGTTCTCTCACCATTCTAAAATCAATATTCATTGTTGAATTAATATTTATAACATCATGATAATGAATGTTTAATTAGTATAGTAATTACATGATAATTACTATCAAAATATTCTATTAGTATTAATATTTAATTTGATATTGTAACTAATAATTGCATGCTTATTTCTTTAGAGTCATTTGTAATTTGCCATCTCAATCTCAGAGTTTCCATCTGTGACAGGAAGCCATTTCACTTTTACAGAGAAGATGAATGCTTACATGTGAAATTTAAGCAAACTAGATGATGAGTTGTGCTGTGGGATAATGCTTTTGTACACTGGTTTAATAAAATGCTGATTGGCCAGTAGTCAGGCAGGAAGTATAGGGGGGGATAAGCAGACAAGGAGAATTCTGGGAAGAGGAAGGCTGGGTCAGGAGATGCCAGCCCGCCATCCAGGGAGCAGCATGTATTGACACACAGGTAAAGCCATGGAAAATGTGATAACATATAGATTAACAGAAATGGCCTGAGTTTAAGTGCAAGAGCTAATCAGTAGTAAGCCACAGCTAATGACCAAACAGTTTTAATTAATATGCCTCTGTGTATTTACTTGGATCTGAGTGGCTGCAGACCAGGCGGGACACAGGAAAACTTCCAGCTACAGACCTGAAGTTGTATATATGGAGAAAGTTAGTGGAAAGGGAAGATATTATATAAAATATACAAAGACTCAGATATACAAGAGGATTAAGATTTTAATATACCTTGCAGAGCAGATACAAATTTACTAGGAATCAAGGTTGCTAAATTAAAACATGTTAAATTTTATCACCACAAAAATAATGAAGCATTTGTGGTGATGGCTAATTCTGTCTTGTTTTTTAGTTATAGGATTAGAAAATACAATAATTTATTAAACTATTTGACAAGATACTTGCTTTGTATGAGCTTGTAGGATGAGATTTCCTAAGAATATTTTAGAAATATTTGAACATATAGAAATATTTAGAAATATCTTTGGAAAGCTAGAACTCAACAGCACCAAATCCTTGTGTCAATCCCATGCAAGACTAAAGAGTTACCAGAGTATAAGACAACATTCTAATGTTGTATTTATAGGCTAGCATTTTATATATTTTCCAAAATATAATCAATATGTTATTAATTTAATCCTTTCATTATTATACATAGGCCTCACAAGATTTATCAGTTGTTTATTTCATATTTAATTCTGATCTCTTTCATCTCTCATTTTCAATGATCAATCTTGAGACCAACAATTGTTAACTGATACAAAATACATGGATATATTCATATGGTATAATGTGATATATCAATACTTGTGCCCATTTCAAAATTGTCATATCAAAACAATTTAAAATGCCCAGCATTATTTGTAATAGCCAGAAGCTGGAAGCAACCTAGATGCTCTGCAACAGAAGAATGGATAAAGAAAATGTGGTACATATACACAATGGACTATTACTCAATTGTAAAAAAGAAAAGGGGATCATGAAATTTGCAGGCAAATGGATGGAACTAGAAAATATCATCCTGAGTGAGGTAACCCAGACTCAGAAATACAAACATGGTATGTTTTCAGTCATAAGTGGATACTAGATGTAAAACAAAGAATAATCAGACTACAACCCACAGCTCCAGAGAAACTAGGAAACAAGGAGGACCCTAAGAGGGATGTACAGATCACCTTGGAAAGAGAAAACAGAGAAGATCCCAATGAGTAAACTGGGAATAAGGAGGAGCAATAGAGGGTAGGCGATGGGAGATGAAAACATGAGGAAATGGAATGGTTGAGCTGGGGGAGGAATGGAGTGGGAAAGCAATGAAATTGTCCATCTCTGTAAGGAGTGTTTATTCTTTTGAGTTGTGTGCCTTTTGACATAACTAACTGTTGTGATACCTAAATTGTTCAAAGTGTATTTTTAATCAGTCTTTCCCATGCATGAGTCCTTTGTAGTTTTTGGAGGTGTGCTGACCCAATTTCCTTTGTCTTCATCTTTTTCTTTACAAAACTCAGACAGATCTTAGGATTGTAGTTGATCACACATAGATCAAAGAATAGTATGCAAATATATTTCATTATCCTCACTTTAAATGAAACATAACAGCCTGAGGATACAAATAAGAAAATGTTATGAGAAAGAAAAAATATCTAACATTAAATGTCAACAAAATTTAATTGGCATTAATTGTGCATCAGTGGCTCAGAGGATGTGAAATGTCATGGCTGTGGTCTCATTTTAAGGGGCTGTTCAGCTTTAGAAAAAGAATAGTTGACACTGGAGAACATTCTGTTTTATCTTTGTGCCTAATTGTACTTGTGTCAGGTTCAAACCTTTATTTAATTATGTTCTAATGGCAGTGCCCCATAACAAATAATAGAGGGCAGGCATGCTAGAATTGACATTTAGTTTTTATTTTATTGCTATTATCATTGCTATTGTTGTGGATCTGCTAAAGTAAGGCATTGACACTTACTAGCCATTAGGCGACAAGGATTTAAATAGTCATTAATTACTGTGGGATGAAATTGCATCTCATTTTAAGCCAATGGTGGTGAATTAATAATGAATATGTATAGCAAATTATTTAAAATTCAAGTTATTCATTTGTAGATTCTAAATTAAATTAATAAAAATGTTAAGAATGACAACAAATATTCAAGGAAACCTATGGCTAATAATTTGTATTCATAATAATAAGTAAATATATTTTAATGATAAACTCCATATTTCTATATTTATCATTATGATAATTTTGCATATCAAAAGAGTGGTCTAGACTTACCTAACTGAATGTGTTCTTGCAAAGTAATAATAAAAACAGTAAGAGTGATTATAATAGACAGTTACTGTTCTAAGTGTTTCACATGAATTATATTATTTTTTACCACTATTTTGTTGTTTACTATCCAACTGAATAATCTGTAGCTCATAAATTTTAAAGTACTTATGTCTTCACATTCAATTAATAA
>CABHPQ010146106.1:20124-34075 GCA_902168405.1 Peromyscus aztecus
TTCACCATACTAAGCCACAACAAATTATTACTTTTCACTTTTTGTTTTGATACTTGAAAAATTTGTGCAATGTATTTTGATCACATTTACCCAACTCCTCTCAGATCCACATTTCTTTCCTAACTGCCCTATTTTTGTTCCCTAGACTTAGGGTTATTTTAAACATTCCCATACAAAATATTTTAAAATCTTATCTTTTAATTGATAAATAAAAATTGTACATGTTTCCTCTATAGAACATGGTGTAACAATACATGTATAAATTACCTGCTGGTCAAATCAGGGTATTTAGCATATTCATCACTATAGGTATTCGTCATGATTTTGTAATGACATAATTCCAAATCCCTTATTCCATGTTGATATATAAAATATGAGGACAATCCTCTTTGGTACATTTCTTACTTATCTGTAACTTTATACTCATTTCTCACTCGCTATGTATACCTCTATAAAGGTGCCTTTTCTAGAGACACCGAGAAACACTTTTTAATACCTCCCCAACGATTTTCTATGAGCTCAACTTCTTTAGATGATCAACATGGTTAAGACCATGTAGTATAAATATTTTACTACCTCATTTATTCCACTTAACAGAATTCCCTCCAGTAGTGTGCATGGTGCCACAAATTACAAGGTTTTATTTTCATATGTTAGTAGCATTCTACTGGATATATATATAGTTCATTGTCCATATATATTCACTATTTGATAGAAAGTCATATTGATTTTAATCACAACAGTTCCGAACAGTGCTGTAACAAACAGGACTGGAACTGTCTCTTCAACAAACCAGTTCTATTCGCTTTCAGTATACACTTAGTAGTACAATTGCTGTATCATGTTTTTGTTTTCTTTTTTATGTTTGAGGGAGCTCCACACTTTTTTTGTAACAGCTTTGCTCGTTTATCTTCCAACCAACAGAGTGTGGAGCTCTATCTTTTCCACATTCTTGGCAATACCTGATATTTTTCATCTTTTTAATAGTATCTGCTTAGTGGAGTGAGGTAAGATCTCATTGTGTTTTAAATTTATAATACCCTGATGGTTAGTAATGCAGAACTTTTTCTATATAATGTTACCCTTATGTCTTCTTTGGAAAACTATCTCAGCCCTCAGCTCAAGGTTTAATAAAGTTGTTTATTTTCCAACTATTGATTTATTTGATTTGCTCATACATTTTGGATATTAAACACCTCTCAGGTATGTTACCTGTAAATACAGTATTACAATATGTATGTTTGTTTTTTATTATGTTTCCCATTTACTTTGCTGTACAGATGCATTCCAGTTTTACTTAATGCCTATGAATGATACTGTATTAGAATCTCCAGGTACATTAGAAATTATTAAAAGAATTGTAATTTAAATGATTGCCTTAACTTTCAGGTATATGAAGTTCAAGTAAATTATGACCAGGTTAGAACAGACAAACACCCAAAGAAATGTCAGGCCATCACAACAGAATACCACCAGGTATTTTCTGTTAGTTATTAGGATTTTATCAGTGTGGAACTATCAACCTATGTGTGCTCTAAGAATGAAGGAAACAACTAACCTAATTATAATGATACTTAATTACTCCTCAGATTCCTGCTCTAGAATTAATTCTGGAATTTTCTTATACCTTCTGGACTTTGGGTATTGTCCACTTTTTTTTCCATGTGGAATCCTCAGCCTTGGTTACTAACTACATTATCATTCTGAGAACACTGACTGTGGTGTTCTTCTATTATACTACTGAAACTACTACCTTAATCCTAATACCAGGCAGAAAGAGCACCAAAGGAAACTCTAGTGCATCATTGGAAACTATGTCTACATTTCCCCACTGGGTGAAGAAATTCCTAAACTATTCCAGTAATCAAGTTAAGTATCTAAATAATCTTATTTAAATAACTGGGTAGATAGGGCTTGAACTATAACAGGGAATTCACCTTAAGTCTGTTGAAAACATTTTCTCTGTGGAAGTAAAAATCTATAAACATGCAAAGAACAGAGCTGTACATATGTGTAGCATAGAATAATTCAAGTGAACAATTGAGAGTACTGCTAATTTTGACTACTACTTACTCCCCTGTGTCCTCATATGCAAGTGTTCTACACATGTCATCAAACACATCTAAAATAGACAAACAGTGGTAATCTAGTTCAAGTGTTAAACTTATCATGGAGTATGGTGCTCCATCATTACAGATTTTTCTCTTCAAGTTGGCAGCTCCAAGAAGCCTCTCAACAGTTTATCCAAGCTAGTACTTTCTAAGTAGTATGGTAAGGAATGACTCCAGTGGATCCCATGATCATGTACCTATTGTTGTGTCTCCTTCTTTATAGAGTGTTCTTCTTTGTTCAGTGTAATGTTATATGTGAACCAGTGCTGTTTGTTCAAAAGCTTAGTAGATTGTTACATAACAGTCTCACCTGGGGCTTCACAGACCAAAAAGGCAAACATATTCTTGGAATGCATGAAGAAAGCTTTTAACATGGTCAAATACATTATACAAGCTATAAAAAATATAATGTAGTCCCATGTCCAATTGTACCATCAATGGAGAGCATCATGAAATGTCCCAACTTTGGAAACTAAGCCTGACTTCATAGGAGTTTGATAATAGCACTAAGGTAAGAAGTGGGGTCACAGATGTACACTGATATTAATTTGTAAGCTGGTTTTCACACCTGCTTTCTGTTTAGTTAGTGTCTTTTGTATGAATCAAGACAATGGAGAATATGAATACACAACATAATGTATAGCTCCATGGGTCTACCTTCTTTTAGTTTTGTAAATGACTCTCTACTAATGATCCACTTTATTTTTATTTTTTGATAAATCAATTTTTATTTATTTTTTTAAAGAATATATTTCTTAAAACCTGAAATAGCTACCAAGCATATTTGCCATTAGTTCTATGTCATAGCTTTATCTAAACAAAATGCCTTTAACTTGCCAAATCTGGATAATTAATTTTCAATGTCATCAGTGGCCCCTGTGATATTCAATGATAGAACATTTTTGATGTGGACTTATAAGGCAAATCATAATACATCACGGTCACAACTTTTCCTCCTCTGGAAAAGTGTAGCCCGTTAAAAAAAAAGGCTGTTCGGTATCAAATAGTCAACCTTGAAAACATATACATATTAGTAACATTATATGGACTGAGAAAGTTGTACACACACACACACACACACACACACTGTGTGTGTGTGTGTGTGTGTGTGTTAACAATTAAATAAAATGATGCCATACATGAATTTGAAAGATGACAATGGGGATATGTAGGAGGGTTGGGAGGAAATGAAACACAAAAATTATTTACTTAGATTACATACACTCAAATTTTTAATTAAATGATTTTTTTAATTCACTAATTAAACAAAACCACAAAATCATAAGCAACTAGTGCTGCGTATAGGTGTTCATGCTACAGCGATGGTTAATATGGCAGTCTACACTACCCATTTACAGATATACCCCAAATCCTCACATCTTCTTGTAAGAATGTGGGAGACCAGCTCTCACTTTTTTATGACAGGGAACTCTTGAGGATAGAGGGATAAGATATTGAGAGAGAAATATAGAGGTAAAAGGATAGAGGGGAAAGAAACAGAAACACAGGATAGCCTCAGGAGGGCCTGGAACCTTATCCACTGGCCCCTTCTGTCTCTTCTAAAGGGCTGATTATATGAATGCCAAGGGATGGAGCAAAGACCTCTCTCTAGCTCAGCCAGGTGTAGACACTTCCAGTCACCTAGTAACCATGCACATGGTCAAACAATCTTCTAATGTAGCCCTTCTGAGTAAAGCAAGCTCAGATTTCACTAGGAAACCTTTGTGGGCCTCCACGTATGAAACTCTTAATTTACCTCTTTCATCCTGTTAAACTGTCTGCTGAATGGACAGAATTATGAGACTTAGTAATGGGTGCCCACAAGATTTCTTGATTCCTGTAGCCTACTTCATCATTGTTCCTTGAATACAGGATCATTACAGAAATTCTTTGTTGGAAGTTTACCATTCCTATGTATCCAATGCAGAAAATGTCTTGATAAACACTTAGAGCATTATATTATGGTTCTGATTTACATTTCACATTAGCCTTTTTCTATCATTTATACATTTATCCCCATAGAACCTACACAGTTATATATTGGATGTAGGTCATATTGCCTCACAACTTAGATATGGTACAGAAGACATTACTGCTACATCCAAACTTCATGTTAGTTATATCTTTGCACCTAAAATAATCTCACAATTAAATTAGTGTTTACAAGTCTTGTGTGTTAGAAACATGATGGTAGCTGAACATGCTCATGTGACCCTCCCCCCTTGTCACAAGATTGCGGTTGCATTAAGATTGTTCTTGGGAAACATCTACTTTCTAAGCTATTCCCATTATATTGGCAGAAAATAGTTTCTCAGCCTTTGTTACATGAAGGCTTCAGTTCATCAAGAACTGCCAGGAATATTCATCAATTCCAACTACTTCTCTTTATAATGTATCTAAGTTTTTGGCAACTAATATATAAAGTTGGAAGAGAATTTCAAAGTATGAAATATGTAGAATGAAGTCTCTTCAATGCTGTTCTTCCCTCTTAGTTTAAGGAAATACAAAATAAAATAACATGGCTTTTCTTTTGGCAAGGGTTTACATGTTTCACATAATTCAAACCAATATTTTATTAGAACTTGAAGTCTCTGGCTCTCTAAGTGATAAGCTTCACCTTCTAGAGCTTGTGCATCACTAGTCAACAGGATATCCTCCTCAAAATAGTTCTTACTTATCTGATGCAATTTACATGTCACTGAAAGTTGTGTGATGTGTTTTGTTTGGTGTGTTCAAAGTATAAATTTTTCTTCCGATTTTATTATGGTAAGGGGTAGAGAGCTAATACAGACTAGCATAGTAGTATTTGTCTTGTTTTATCCCTTTGCAAATCAATAAGAACTTTTCTGAAACTGTTTTCTGATATAAATAGAAAAATCCTTTCATCACATCAGTGACTATATGACATGTATCTTGGCCCAAATCAATCACTTTCAAAATGGTGTCAAATCAGACATTGTCATTACAAGTAAGGCTACTTACTACTGGGTGAATTTTCAGTGTCCCCTTGCTATCCCTTAGAATCCATCTGGCTTTTATAAATAACAGACTGGAAATTAAAATCAGAGTTGATAGTGCCTACTTTCTTGGGCTATTTAAGTTTCTAAGAGTAGCAATAAGCTTTTGTTTTTTTTTCCAACAGAGCTTCATTTACTCCCTTAGACAGAGTGCCCATTTAAGAAAGCTTAATTTTGCTGGGTGGTGGTGGCACATGCCTTTAATCCCAGCAATCAGGGAAGCAGAGGCAGGTAGATCTCTATGAGTTTGAGGCCAGCCTGGTCTAAGAGTGAGTTCTGGAACAATCATAGAAACAAGAGAAACTCTGTCTTCAAAAGAAAGAAAGAAAGAAAAAAGAAAGAAAGAAAGAAAGAAAAGGAAGGAAGGAAGGAAGGAAGGAAGGAAGGAAGGAAGGAAGGAAGGAAGGAAGGAAGGAAGGAAGGAAGGTTCAATTTTGCTACAATAATATCTATTACTCCATAAGTCATTGTTCAATTGTAAAATAGATCCTTTTATGTTGAAGATAAGAGAAAATACCTAGGGTATGGACCCACTGGCAAAACTGAAAGGTCATTGTTTACCATAGTTCCTGGTGGTACTTGTACACAATTCATCTTATTACTACTGGAGGTCATGTCACTGCTTCATGCTATAAAGCAGCAGTATCAACTTGAGTCTGTTTCCAGAGGTCCTCATAAATGTTTGCCTATTCCACTACTCACAGTGTGAAGCTCTCTGAGGAAATGTCTCTCGGTCTCTGTGAGGAAATATTCTAGAAAATAAGTCAGATCTTATAAGTTTATTTATTTCACTTTCAGTTACTTCACAAGGCTTTTTGGTCAATGAGTGTTACCAAGAAATGTCACATAGTCACAAAGGACAATAATAGTAAGTTTGTGGATGCTATTCTGATAATTCTGACCCTAATTGTTTCTTTCTAATTATTTTTTATTTTATACATAAGCAAGACATATGGTTCAGTCTTGGTAATTTCTCTCTAGCTCTTCAATAAGCAGCTCTATGTCTCTTTGAAGGTCAAGATTTTTTCGTTGTTTTCACGGTAATGCCTTGTGCTCATCTTCCTTCTAAATATCATTTCCTGGTACCTCTTGTAGTGAAATTTAATTTCTCCATTGTTATGAGGAATCTGGAAACCATGACCTATAACAGAAGCTATTATCATCCGGGAGGTGGTGGTGCACACCTTTAATCTCAGCACTTGAGAGGCAGAGCCAGGCAGATCTCTGTGAGTTCCAGGCCAGCCTGGTCTACAGAGCGAGATCCAGGACAGGCACCAAGGCTACACAGAGAAACCTTGTCTCAAAAAACAAAAACAAAAACAGAAGCTATTATCATGATCTACAATGAGGAGTTAGACCTTCCATTATGGGATTTTTGTGCTAGAGCTCAGTTCTCATCGGCAATGTCAAAGGTGGCATGTTTCTAGTAGTGACTGAGACAATTAGAAAGTAAGTAGGAAATTGAGCGTGATGCTTCCCTTGTGTTTAAGGGTTTCTATTGCTGTGATAAAACACCATGACCAAAGTAAATTGGGGAGGACATAGTTTATTTTATCTTATATGTCCCAATTATAGTCGTAAATCATAATGGAAGTCAAAGCAATGACTCAAGGTAGGAACCTAGAGTCAAGACTGAAACAGAGCTCATGGAAGAGTGCTGCTTACTGACTTGTTCTCCTGACTTGCTCAATCTGCTTTCTTATACATCCCTAGGACCACCTACCCGGGAAAGGCACTAACCCCATAATGAGTCTTTCCTGTGTTAATCATGAATCAAGAAAATGCCCCATAGGTTTGCCCATAGGCCAGTATGGTAGGGAGATTTTTTTTTCAGTTGATGCTCTCTCTTCCCAAATGTCTCTAGCCTGTGTAAAACTGGCATAAAATTATCCAGAATTCCTTATAAATGCAGCTTACCTCATGTAGTGGTTATTTCATGTGAAATAGATGTTATAAAGGAATAAGCCTGATAGTATCTGTTTTTCTTGACAGACTTCCTCATCATGTGATCTCTTTCTTTTCTACTTGCTCCCACTATAATTTCATCTTCCTTCAGATAGATCTTTTCTACAACTGGCACAAATTTTTCTTGACCAACAAGCTCCAAAAACTTAGGCAAATAAACTTAATGTCTTTCAAATGTACCCAGCTTCAGGAATTTTGTTATAACATCAGTAGATACTAAGACACCTTACCAAGAAAATGTTCATGTAAATTTTAAACATATTATAAAAGCTGACCCCAAACCAGGAACAATCAAATGTTGTCCATTTAAGTAATGAATTAAGTGGACTATGACATCATGTATCTTCACAGTGGAATACTACTCCTTAAAAGAACAATTCATTTATCCAAGAATACAGATGAATCTCAAGTGAAAGGAGACAGATTCAGAAGCCTAGGACCTATGCTATTTCATGTAAAATATACTACAAAGAATATAATGAGGCCGGGCAGTGGTGGCGCATGCCTTTAATCCCAGCACTCGGGAGGCAGAGCCAGGCAGATCTCTGTGAGTTCGAGGCCAGCCTGGTCTACCAAGTGAGTTCCAGAAAAGGCGCAAAGCTACACAGAGAAACCCTGTCTCGAAAAACCAAAAAAAAAAAAAAAAAAAGAATATAATGAGAGAGAATACTTCAGTGGTCATGACTATTTAAGGGAGAAATGGAGAACACATGGACACACAAAGGAACCATGTCTATGTTTTCTCAAGGGACTGTTCAGTAGTAGAATTTGTCCATTTCTATATATATTAAAAAATAAATAGCATACATCTGAGGAAATGTTGCCACATGTAAATTATAAATTATTATTTCTAGGTTGTTTTAAAGAGTCTGAATGAACCTTAAATTTGGTAGCATCCAGATCATTTGGAAAGAGATAAATCCTCCTCATTATGTAGCAGTTCATTTCAATCAGGCTGATTACTGAGGCTGTTTGAATAAATAGAATCCCGAGCTATTGATAATGTCAACACTTAAATCTCTTTTCCATGGAGCACTTTTTAAATTGGGGGATCATCAGTGAATAAAGCAAAATCCTCATGCTGCTCCATAATGATCCTCTTTTAATTACTTCTACTATTTTCAACATAGCACTATTTCCTAACATCTAAAAGACAACCAATATTTTTTGAACTGGGAACATTAAAAAGGAGAATTATCTTTGTAGTGCAGCTTTTATTGCTCTACGTTCATGCTTTCTTCTCAGAAATCTCTTAATACCTAGGCAATCTTCGACTTCTAATTAACTAATTATCATTACTTGTTTTTAAGGTAACTTCATGTGCTGCTAAAACTGCTAAACATCCTTGCAGACTCTTTATTCTTATCTTAGGCATTTGTAATTTTAGCTCTTCGTAAAGGTTGAGATGAGAGATAGGGCTGCCCAATTCTCTCTAATGGCTGTCTTGACTCAGCACTCGAGTCCTGAATCTGCCTGTCATCTTTCATCAGTGTAGAGACATGATGCTGTGAAAACTACTAGATGTTAAAGATACAGGACAAAGAACATTTTTAAAAAGGTACTGCAAAGAGAGTGAATGATTAATATTTAATGGAATTGTTTATTCCTTTTCATCTAATGCTTCTTACAAAAAAAATCAGAGGCTTATATGACTTTGACTTCTGTTGCCTGAAGGATTTTAACTTCACATATGCTATGTTACTACTTGGTAAGCAATGCCCAAGAAGGTCCTGTTCCACAACAGTACTTCTGAGAAAATAGACAGCTTCTCACCACAGTCACATATTCTTTGATATTTTGTACATGTAAACATCAGTTGTAAAGGCATGCACATAATCTTGATAGTCAACTGGATAGGATTTAGAATCAATCACCTTGGAGACAAATCTCTGGATATGTCTGTGACAGACTGCAGATTGGGGTAACTGAGATGACTAATATCACTCTCAGTGTGAGTGACAACACCCCATGGGCCAGAAGTGCAGCCTTCAGAAAAAAGGAGGAAAGGAGTTGAGCACTAGCATACTCTGTTTGGTTACAGTGGACACATGTGGTCCTGCTGACAAGCCTTGCCCATGTCCAAAGAAGTTTAAAGTGTTTAATATCAAGAAGAAATATTCAGGCATCTGAGAGATGGCTTAGAAGTTAAGAGCAGTTGTTGCTGCTTCAGAGGACCAGCGTTCTGTTTCCAAAGACCATGTCTAATTCTACTTTCTGAGGATTCGATGCCCTTTGCTGACCTACATAGACATTAGACTCACATATAGTGCAAATACATGCATGGAGATAAAACATTCATGGACATAAAAATTTTAAAGATTTAAAAAGAATTTTGAAAATAAGAGGGGGAGGGGACTGGAATCCTGGGATTCTGGTTTGTAACGTGGAACCATTTAGACTAAAATTGAAGCAAAATGCATTTGTCACTGTGAAACACAATAAAAATTCACAAAGAGAATAGAAAGAGCTTTGTAAGCTGCTCCCACACAGAGCTACTTCTGAAATTTCTCTGTGATAAAGTTATAAATAACAGCAAAACAAGCAGAGATGATCTTTTCAGAGGCTCATAATCAAGACAGTATTCAGGGTTATCCTTAAACTTTCAAAAATATTAAATTATTTCATAAAGACTCTTTTGATAATTACACTCATATTAAGATGCAACAAATGCCAAAAATATACAAGATACAATGCATTCTGAATTTGATTATCTAATAAAACAGTATGGCTTATCAAAAGCCTGATACTTAGGCAAGAGGAGTTAAATGTCCTCCCTGCCAAATACCATCACTAATAATTAGAATTTGCAGGCAAAATGGCTGAACATCATTTTTATCCTTCAGAAACCTCAACATAAGTCAAAGTAAATTGATAACCAGACTGACAAAATGTTAGAAAAAATATAGATTGATATTCAAACAAATCCTTTTTCAAATGTATTAACTGTTATCTCATATTGGGTAGAAGTGAGGGATAACAGGAATTCCCAAGTAGAGACTTACAGAAAACTGTATCCTTCTAAAGTCATCAATTTTAGTACAAAGAATACAGAAAGAGCCGAGGTCTAGCTCTCTGAACAACAGGCAACTTATTTGAGAATGGTGCCATCTTCCCCTAATGTTCCTATCTGAACATTAGTGCCACAGTCAGGATGTGAGGAGTCATTATTAAAAGCTGTAGGCCCAAGGGACAGCACAGTGATTGTCATAGTGTTACCTGAGAAGTGTCTTCCACTGTTAGGCTCTAGAGTATACCCTGACACTGAGGTTACTGAGAGTATCTAAAGAGGTTACTAAACTTCTTAGTAAGCAGACATATCTAGAAAAAATTTAGATAATTTGGGGATCATTCTTGAATGGTATACTGAGATTTGGGCCCTTCCTATCTTTGACCCCCTAGCACTATGAAATGAGAAGCCTCATTTACCATATGCCCCCATCATGGCACTCTATGTCAGCATAGGCCCAAAGAAGCAGGGCCAGGTAATCATAGACCTCTAAAACCATGAGGCAAATCCAAGTGTTTCCTTGGACTTGACTTTCTTGGGTATTTTGTAGAAGAGAATTGTGACCTACCCCAGAAACATTCTTCAATTTGTGAAGAACCATCTCTGTTGTGAAAATAAGCAAATCTGAGAAGTGCACAGCATGATGGACCCATGACTTACAGAAGTAATGTTTTATTTTTCTCTGAACTGAGAATGAGGTCAGAGTGTCTAGAGAAAAAGAGACACATCCGTGTAGCTGAAGTTTTCTCCTTTCCTGCCCAGCCCCACAGACCCTGCAGCCGCTTATAAAATAATCACTCAGAAGCTTATATTAATTAAAACTGCTTGGCCATTAGCTTAGGTCTACCACTGACTAGCTCTTACATTTAAATTTAGCCCATTTCTGTTAATTTGCATGTTGCCACATGTTCTGTGGCTTTACCTGTGTGCCATTACATGCTGCTCCCTGGACAGTGGGCTGGCATCTCCTGACTCTGCTCTTCCTCTTTCCAGAATTCTCCTTGTCTGCTGATCCTGCCTATAATTCCTGCCTGGCTACTGGCCAATCAGCATTTTATTAAACCAGTGTACAAAAGCATTATTCAACAGCACATCAGCTGCTGTTTCAGAATCTGGCCAATGGGGACATCAAGTGTTTTGTCAGGTAAGACTGGCTGGTTCTGTGACAAGGATCAGTAGCTCTGAACACTCTAAGCACTACATTTTAAATGAATCCTTGGAAAGAAACTGAATCCTATGCTAATGTAATGGGTAGACTTTCATATATCTTTACTTAGTAATAGTAATAATATCAAGCCTTGCAATCGAGTCTGATTACACAGTACTTGTGTGCCTGATACTCTTGAATTCATCATATTTAATATTCATTTTGATCCTCAAGACCTCTTCCTTAAGCAGAAGGAGTAACTGGAGTATTTAAATATTAAATAATTTGCAATAAATATACGTAGTCAAGTAGTAACAATATATGAACCCTGGCATTATTATAATAGAATCCTCCTTCTAAAATCAGGCAAATGGAAGCTAACAAGATTTGGAACAATTATGTTGAACTGAATGTATTTTATATATTTAAGCCTATTTGGAGACTATTTAACTTATAAGAAAAAGTTTCTTGTATCTTCTCAGCTCAAAAGTATAGTCATTTCTACCAATAGAGCTTGAAGAGAAAAATCACTTTTTTGGATAAATAATCACCTTGTTTTCAGCATCTGAACTTAAAACCACAAACAAATCTTCTGCCAGGCAGACAAGGGGTATTGCTTGTTCTCCCAATGCCTTAGCGTATTTGTTTGTTATTATTTTTTTTTTATTGTGCTTATTCTAGTCTGGTCTTTGAGGTTGCCATCTCTGTCATTCACTAGAAGCTACAATATAATTTTGGATCCAAACCTCTGAGCACCTTCATTTACCTGCACATGTAACACTGCTTTTAAAAGAAATATCACCCATTCACATGGTTTCAAAAGAACACTAACATTCGGGTCTTTTTGACTGTTGTGATGTATTATACAGAAAACATTTAATTGAATGTTAGCTTACATGAAACTATTTTAAATTTTATTGTGAGAAACTGGAAATATCCTGCACAGATTAAAGATGTGTATCTGTGGTTTTCAAGCTCTATTCTGATATGTAAAAACATAGATTTGTTTGCTCTCTGCATGAACTCTTTTTCAATAAAGAGGAATTTCTAAACTCCAAGTGTTTATGTAAAATGTATGCTAATGTTATTAAATTATTTCAATGTATTTGCTGTCTTTAAGAGTTCAATGTCAAAATTGCTTAATTCTTGTCAATTAACATATATATGTTATATATGTGTTTTATATATATACATATATATATATACATGTCTCATGAGATAAAAAGCTAAAAAATAATATCAGATATAAAGGAAAAAACCCTCCAAACTTAAAAGAGGAAATCTAGCAATTCATAAGAAGGCAGGCAGTGACATTTTGCAGAGTGGATTCCATTACTTACTAATCTCACACAGGACAGTCACTCCATCCAGTTTAAGAGAATTAAACAAAATGCTCACAAGCAATCTTCATCAACAAATCCCCTGAAAGACTAAGGAGTATACTTACTACCTGGAGACACTTTAAAACACCCCTCCCCCTCCCCCGCTATAGTTTTGGAATCATAATTTTTTGGTACCTTTCATAATGGGTACTTATCAAATCAAGAACCTGTGTGTGACCAGAATTTATCTGTAGCCATTGCTCTGAGGCCCATTGTAACTGGACAAAAGGGAGCATTTAACTTGAATCAGATGTTCTATTATGAAGTGTGATCAATAAAGGGTGGTCAATAAATGGACATCACTTTAGTTTATGTTCCCTGTTATTTTTCTATAAAACTGGCCCTCACCCTTAAAAAAAATGCTTAGTAATGACTGTCACATCTCTCTTAGAAGACTATGATTTACACCAAACTCCCTGTAGAGAGTAATTTTGTACTATACACGAAAATAACTACTTGAAGGCATAAAAGAAGTGATTATGAAGAATAACCAGAACTAGGTCTACAGGAGGATGAAGGAGCTGGGCATCAAGTTCAAAGTTTCATTCTGAGTATTCTCTGAGTGCAAGGCAAGCAGGAGAAAAGCACAGAATGTAAAGAAATTAAAAGCACTTTTAACAGGCCTGCTAACTCAGGAACCAGAAACCGGAGTTCAAAGAGTAATCTTGTATCTGGTAATACAATCCTCATTTCAGATGAGGACAATCAGTTCACCAGAACAGAAACTCAACTTTAAATCCATATACCTCTTGAAATTTGAACTGATCCTGGGTTGAGAGTTCCTCAATATGCATGGCTGAAGTGAATATGTTTTTGTAAGAATAATATCAACTTAGGTAAAACTTGGTAGTGTGTGTGTGTGTGTGTGTGTGTGTGTGTGTGTGTGTGTGCATGTGTGTGTTTGGGAGAAGAAGACAATACAATATAAACCAAAGGAATCAATGAAAAAATATACATGAATATAAATTAGCATAGGTTTGTCACATATACCATGCAAGACAGAAACCATCCATGTAACTGAAATTGAAGATGCACATTGACTATCCCTTGCATTACTACTACTCTTTTGCTGGCTTTTGAGACCCTACTCCTCATACTGGGTCACCTTGCCCAGCCTTAATACATAGGAGGTGCCTAGAAGTACTTCAATTTGATATGCCATGTTTTGTTGATACTCATGGGAGGCTTGTCCTTTCCTAAACAGAAGTAGAGGGAGAGTGATTGGGGGATGGCAACAGAGGAAGGTGTGTAGGGGGGGACTGGGAGGAGAAGAGGGAGAGGAAACTGTGGCCTGGATGTAAAATAAATAAATTTATTTATTT
>CABHPQ010146108.1:0-10760 GCA_902168405.1 Peromyscus aztecus
TCCAGCTCTTTTCTAAGCATTTTATGTCAAGTATCATGTTCCTATTTCTCACAGCAGGGAAACTAAAGCAGAAAAACCCTCCTAAATATATACAGCCATGCAATCGGTGACTAAGGAAGAAAAATCAACCACTATGTTTTAAGAGCAGCATATTGATGGTATTGTTTGGACCCACGTGTGGGTGAGTTTTATTGCTTCTGTAGTTCTTATCTCAGAATGAATGGAGAATGTGAATTAGGTCCCTCTGAATTCCCTAAATTAGAGGTCTCCAAAGTATATAGCTCATATAAAATCTAGCTTTCATCACAGACAGTGAATGGCCTTTCAACAGCTATGTGTTAGGAATCGAAACAATTATACCAAGCTTACACTATTATGGTTTAAATATTAGCCTGTATATAACCAGAGCTAGAGGATTCCTTGAGTCCTGCTTTTTTCAAATGACAAAGTCATGTATTAATATCAACCTCCACTGAAACATTTTTTATTGTGCAATAGATACTACTGAAAAAAACACAGTGCATATGAATACATGATCATAAAGCTAATGATGGAAAATTACAAGAATCTAGTTCCCAAAGTATTTTTGTTGTTACTTTTATTTTGTCTTTCCCTGAATGTTAATGAACACAATCACTACAAAACTCCAGGGTTATCTCCCAGTACACAGTCAAGGACATCCTCATTAAAGTACCTCTCTTCAAGTTTATCAAAGTTGAGTAAATATACAGTCTTAATTCTCAGGGGTTTTCTGGAAGAAAATAAAAGGTTATTATGGTGGAAAGTGTATGACTTTTTTTTTTTTATCCTTCAAGACCCAACCTTAGAGTTACTTCTCATTAACTAAGTGGTTCATGTGCAGGTTATTAATATTCTAAGACATAATTTCTTCAGAGATTAAGAATTTTCCTGAGACCAAGTCTTTGCCCAGTAATTTTCTTGCAACTCTCCTACTTTGTTCCCTCAGGGGACAGGTTTTTCTGGAAGCTGGCTCTCCCCTGCTGCTGTCCTCCGTGGTATGTTTGTCTCGGATACAACTCTGGGGAACCTTGTAGAAGTTGGTTGGCCACTCACACTCCTCCCTGCGTTGCAGGTTTTAGTGCGGGTGGTAAAGGAGGTGGTGGGTTAAATTGTTAGCTGAGCAGCAGTTCATGTTCTGTGAACACTTTCCCCATCCTGTTCTTCATTTTCTAGACAGCTGTCATACCTGCAGCGTTCTTTACTTGTGATCTCAATTACATTGGTTGTGATCCTATCTACGCCTCTCCACCTAAACTATAGGCTCTTAGGACCCTGGAATCACCAGTCCTTTTTCATCACTGCAGCCTGGCAGAACACTCTGTGTAGAATATGTGGACCAGCTGCTGAATACCAACTTGTAAAAGGGAAGAGAAAGAAGAGGAAAGGAAATGTCTTTTCTACTTGGGTATCTGTCATGTTAACTGCTCTCCTCAACACCAATTGCATCAAAAACAGCCGCAACAACAGCAGCTTCTGGGATTACATTGGTGCCAAAGAGAAAGTTACACAAGCAATCGTTGGCAGTGGGCACTGGTGAGTGTTGGCAGGAAAAAAAAAAAAAAAGAGTGGGGAAGCAAATCCCAGTGAAAGAATGGGGGTGGGGTGGGGAAGAAGAGGTATTGGCTCTGAAGCTCCAAAGAATGTTCTGGCATGCAAGTGCGGCTCTCACAGATTCTCAGCATTTCATCTTCCTGCCATTCTTACTACTTTGAGGTGTTTTTTTTTTCTTCTCTCCCCTCCTCACAACCTTCAGATGATTTCTATTGCTATCTACCCCATGGATACTTCTATCTTCCCAGTTTCTTCTCACAACCTTAACAGCCGAAGTTACAAAAAGCTTACTTATAAGCAGGCTTTGGGCTATTTCAATGGCTCTCTTTATGATGGTCTGTTCCAGTGTAGGGCACCAGAGACCTTGGGAACTTTTCTAGAACTTCACCAGTTCTTACTAGGGAAGTTGGCAAAAAACGGCCATGATCCATGCTCAGATTTATCAAATCACCCAAAAGGAATGAAGCGGGCAGGCATTCTGTCTCTCCCTTGTTGCTGACATATCTAGCATCCCATTCACATAAAGGAAAAACCAAGCAACATGTGCCTCCCTGAGTGATTTTCATTCTCTTTTCATATTCCATCCATCCACTTAGGAAGAAATACAGGCTCTTTCCAGTTGCCCCTCAGGTACTCTAATTGCCAGTTTATAACACTACTCGCTTTATCTGGAGTATGCAAACTCCGGCCAGCTTTGCTCTCTGTCATCCTTGGGATGACGGAAGTCATATCCATCTTCAACATCTACCCCACTTTCCCCATGAAGCCACCCATAGGTCCTGTTTAGAAGAACCCATATCAGTACCTGCTTCATGAATAAGAATCATCCAAGATTTGGATTTCCCTCTGACTTAACTTCTCACTCTTTCTTGTGCCCTTGAAAATACAACGTAAGAACTTCTGCAGACACAGGAAATGGCACAAAGCCCTTCAAGACTATTGGTCTCCACGGCCCAGTGAAGGCAATATCTCTATGGCTTCCATATCTCTGCTTGTCACACATCCTTGTTTCTGAGACCCCTGTCTGTCTCTCTCTCTCTCTCTCTCTCTCTCTCTCTCTCTCTCTCTCTCGTCAGTCCTGAATGAGGCATGGTAGTATCATCTTGCAGCTATGAGAAAAGGTAGCACTGTGGAAATTTTTGTCAGTATTCTCTCTGTAAAAATGCATTTCAAAATCCCTAATGCAGTTAACATGCTTCCACCCGAAGTGCAAGTTCCTGACAAGTCTGGTTCATCGCAACAAGGTCTTGACAGAGATGGGAGGCACAACCCGAGGCAGAGAGGCAGTTGTCACAAAACTTCGGCACTGAAGCACGGCCTTAGGGCCTCGGGGAAGAATCTGGATGCTATTATTTAGCATATAATTATTGACTAGTTTGCCATTTCGATTTTCTAACTTACAGTTTGCAGCAGAGGACAACAGCAAAAATGGAAGAGAATGGACAGAAGTTGACACTTTAAGTAAGGTGGGTGAAAGTGGCAGGTGACAACCTGCAGGCAGGGGGGAGGGGGAGGGGGAGGGGGAGGGGGAGGGGGAGAGCTCACCGCACATTAGCAACATTAAAACATTCCCGTTAGCATAGTACTGACATGGGAGGATGTAATTGTCTAACCTCTCACTGTCGTGTTCTTCAATGACATACACATCTTATTAGTTACTCTACTAATTAATAGTGACCCCTTTAACAGTCCAGAACTGTTTAAGCCGTGTTTCAAAGGTTTTCCTCCTTAGAAATATTATATAATATTTAACAAATACCACAACGTTTCCTTCAGGGAGAAGAAGGAAAATTGTTCTGAGTAACATTGGCATCCTTGTTCTGTTATCCAGAAAACTCACTTTCTGAACTCTCAAGCAGCAGCAGATGATTCCAAATGGGACTCCTGCCTCTGTGTATTCTTCCTGACTGAGTGTAAAGAAAACACCCCAAAAGTGGCCTGGGCTCTGTCAAAGCACAAGTGTCTGCTGCATGATAGTCAGCTACCTTTGTATGCACTTCTCTGGCTTATGAGCTTCTCTTTTGCTTTAAAATGATTATATACTAGGAAGTTCTTTTATTCTATAGACAGACAAATAAAAAATCATCATAAAGAGGGTATTAATAGGCCTGATATATTGTTCACTGTGACAGAAAAATACCCCCAAAGGACACCAGAGTAGATTCTCCCAACTGTGAATAATATTTTTTATTATAAGTTAAGATAGGAAGTATTTTCTAGAGGTTGCACAGACAGACTAAGCCACCAAAATAACATTATTTCAGATAAATGATCAATCCCTCTATGGTCCCTGTGGCTTATTTTAACGGAGCTTTCAGTGGGGGGTACGCCAGAAACTCTGTGATGCATGTAATAGAATCAAGAACTCCATTACGAACCCAAATTGCAAGCACCTCTGCATCTCTCTGGGCTCACTTTTTTGAGAACGATATACAGCCCGAAAGTCCCAAATAATCTGCTGTTTTTCACACAATTATTAGAACACACAATTGAAGCTGAATTTCATATATTGAGCTGACCTGTCCAATAACTTCAGTTTTAGAACCTGATGTGTCATCTGAAGGGGTGGCCCAAGTTTGGAAATAATCAATCCAAAGATACTTCTATGTGTAGTGACTAAGATTACGGTCATTACTATAAAATTATGAACTCAGACCTCAGATTTCTAAAAAGCTTTGTCAATTTCTCCCCAAATTCTAATTACTTGCAAATAATTTTTAAAATGATAGATTTTTATACATTATGGAACAATCTTTGTAAAAGCAAATTGTGGAAAAGAGGGATGGTGGATGAAGAAACCACATAACAGGAAATTCATAGTTACGGATGATTTGTGGACATAATCATTTTAATCGGAAGTAATTTCCAAGCTATGGGTGGTGATCAGGCTTGTAATCTCAGTATTTGGGAGGTGGAGGCTGGAGGGGGGTCAGGAGGTCAAGGCCACCCTAAGCCCTACAGGTTGATTTGAATCCATTCTTGGGTACATGATAGTCTGTCTTAGAAAGAAACAACCCAAGTAGTTTGAATGGATTATCTCTTCTCTATGCCATATTCAGTAATATGCATAAAAAATTAACAAGCTTGATTGCTAGCTATTATAAGATCTGTACCTAAAAAAAAAAAAAATCAGAGGGACTAAGTGTCAGGTAGTCAGGACAATAGTATAGAAGTGTCTACACAGTTACTTGGAGTATGTGTAGTTGGTGGAGAATGCTCCTTGAGTGACTTCATTAAAGGAAGAGGAATTTTTTGAAGATGGTGTAATTAGGAAGATTGGCTACATACTATAAAAGTTCTCTTTCTTTCCTCTTCCTCCTCTTCCATCCCTTCCTCCTCCCTATTCTCAGTTTTGAAAGACCTGTTAGTTGTGCTTTGTTAAGTTCCAAAGGTTTACAGTGTTAATAGAGAAGCTGACTGGCCATGTGAGTACAGAAGTTTTCTTTCTCCTTTTATGTTTCAACAAGGAGAGATTTCTTCCCCCAATATCAATGTAGTTTCTTTCCCTACTCCTGCTTCACTAATGGTGGCAGGGTGATCGCTTGATTGGAGGGATTGGTAGATCACACGAGTCAGGCTCAGCTGCTCCTTTTCCCACTCTTCTTTCTGGCGTTTTATTTACTGCAGAGAGTCCCAGTTGTGCAGTCAGCTTACCCATGGCTGGGTTGCTTAGTTTGGACACAGCCTCTGATTTTAGTCTTTCTCACAAATGAACATTAGATTCTTAGGTGTCTGTGTTGGCAGCAATTAAGGAGGGATTTTATTCTTTCTTTTATTTTACACCTTACTCTACAGCACATCTTGTTCCTGGGGCTGGAGAAAGGGCTCAGAGGTTAAGAGAACTTGGTGCTTTTGCACAGGATTTAGGTGTGATTTCAGTTAATGGTACCTACATGGTGGTTCAAAAACATCTGTAACTCTAGTTCCTAGGGATCTACCATTCTTTCCTGGCCTCCTTGGGTAGCAAGTATGCACGTGGTGCCTAAACATACATGCAAGTTAAAATTATGTACATTAAAAAAATAAACAAATAAATAAATAAAAGCATTATTCTTTATATGCAAATCATGTCCCAGTAATCATTTTGGAAGGAATAAATCTGTGAACTGTGGCATGCAATACTCAGGTCAACAGACATAAGAATCCTGTCACTCCTTACAATTTATGATCTCTTTGTAATCAACTGTTCTTTCTAGTCTAGTTTTCTCTGTTCATAGTTTTGCATTTTTGTAGCCAGAAGTTTTCTCCGGTCCAGCAGTCCCATGGCCCACTTATAAAATAGTCACTCAGAAGCTTATATTAATTATAACTGCTTGGCCATTAGCTCAGGCTTATTACCGACTAGCTCTTACACTTGAATTAACCCAGGATTCTTATTTATGTTTAGCAGTGTGGCTTAGTACCTTTTCTCAGTTCTGCCTTGTCATCTTGCTTCCTCTGTGTCTGGCTAGGGACTCCTAACTGTCCTTTCTCTTCCCAGAATTCTTGTTGTCTGCTTACCCCGCCTATACTTCTTTCTTGGCTACTGGCCAATCAACATTTTATTTATCAACCAATCAGAGCAACACATATTCACAGCGTACAGAAAGACATCCCACAGCACATTTTCCAGAATTTCATAGAATTAAATAATATAAGTGGGATCATATCATTTTTAAAGCACAGTTTCTTTCCCAGCATAATGTATCAGAGAGTCATTCACTTTGGCACACCCTGCTGGTGGTTTTTTGTTTTTGTTGTTGTTCAGTTAATATATCTTTGTAAGAGATTATCACAATTTAATGATTCATCAGTTAATGGATATTTGGGTAATTTTTGGATTTTGATGATTATTAATAAAGCGGCTGATAATATTTATATAAATGCTTCTGTGTGACTATAAGCTTTTACCTAAAATAAGTAAATACCTTCAAGTATAATGGCTAGGTCATATTGATAGTTGTATATTAAACTTTACTAGAGTATCAAACCATTTCAAACTGCTAATTTGTATTCTGATATATGCATTCCATTTACTTTGACTACTTCCTGCTACTTTGCAATATTGCATTTACTTTTTAATTAAAAATTTAGCCATTTTAATAAGTATGATCTAGTAACTCATGCTTTTAATTTGCATTTCCCTAATGACTAATAATTTTGGGTATTTTTCATATGATAATTTGATTTGTGCGTATTTTCTTGGATGAAGGATCTGATCTACTAGTTTGCTCATTCTTTTATTTTGGTCTTTTAAAATTCCTTTTGAGATTGGAAAAATATTAAATTGTATGACAGTTATGTGCATGTCTGTATACATGTGTTCCACAGAGCCCAGAAGACAATCTTTAGGAATCAGTTCTCTCTTTACATCATGTGGATCCCAGAGACTGAACTCAGGTCTCCAGACTTGGTGGATCTCATCTTCCCTCATTGGAACCCTCTTGTGGGACCAAGCTTGAAGAAATCTTGATATCATCTGGGTGTAGGTACTGTATCAAAGATTTGAAAGTATTTATCTTATTTTCTGTTATAGTTGCTTACTTTTTTTTTTTTGAGAAGTGCAGACATTTTTCTGTTGATGAAGTTCAGCTCATCTTGGTTTTTAAGATGCATTTTGCTTTCGGGTCTGATATAAGAAATCATTGAGGGATTGAAAATGTAGCATGGCCAGTAGAGGTTTGGCACTGATGGTGCCCTGGGTTCCCCCAACACAATGGTAAAAAAAAATCAAAGAAACAAAATTCTGCCTAAAAGTAATAAGTATTGTGTCTTATGCTTTCTTCTAGCAGTTTCTTTTTTAATTTTAGTTTTTATATTAAGACTATAATTCATTTTGACTTAATTTTTATATACAAAGAAAGGGCATGGGATTGAGTGGGTAGGGAGGTGGGGAGGACCTAGGAGGAGTTGAGGGAGGAGAAAAGCATGATCAGACTAATTGCATGAAATGTTTTTCAATAAAAATAAATATATCTTTTTTGACATTGTAGAAAATTCAACAAGTGTTATGCCTTAAAGACTGTAATGTACAGATAGTTCCAATTCTGAGAATGAAGTTTTTGTAGTTTGTTGCATCAAAATCCATCAATGTATCTTACATATATATATATATATATGTCAACTCATGATTTCAGGAAGTCAGACATTGATCATTTGGAAATTGCAAGATCACCAGTCTTGGGAGCTTTCCATGTGTTTTACATGTTGTCAAGAATCATACTTTTAGTATTTCCAAGAATCTACAATCTGTATCTCCATATCTGGAAGAGCTCAATAACATCATGTGACTGATAGACATTAAGCCAAAAATTTAATTTTTGCTTGAAAGTTCAAATGTTATCCCTGGCATTCCATTTGTGTGCACCTTGAAGTGACAGCCATTTTCATTCATTCATATGAAAATGTTTGACAAACATCCATGCTTTATCTGTCAGGTGTTTTTTTTCCAAGTGAATATCATGTTCTTTGAAAACCCAGCTAATTCACTGTACACGTGAGTAGCTCAAATTCTTTTCCTTCATACTTCTGTATGAAACAGAAATGTTTGTTTTGTCTACATTTCCTCTCTGGACTAGGACGCCATAGGGTGCAGACCTGTGCAGGCCCTGTACAATCTGCCTCCATCTCTGTGATTTCATATGTGCATCTATTCTGTCCTGCGGTGTTTACAAGGCCTTGTCTCCTTGGTGTCCTCCATCCTTCTGGCTCTTATAATCTTTTTGCTTCATTTTCTGTAAACCAGTCTGAAGGGCAGACCCCATGCCCAGCAGTAGATGCCAACACAAAATGAACTCAATGGCATCTGTGGAGGTTGTTTCTCTCATGCTTTTTCACACATTTAAAAAAAAAAAAAAACTTTACAGGTCCTTTCCATATGCATTATAGCTTCTGCTTCTGTATTTTTATGGGAATCCTGTGTGTATGAATGGGTGTGTCTCCTGTGTCTACATGTGTGTCTCTGTGTCTATACATGTGTCTCTGTGTCTATACATATGTCTCTGTGTCTATGTGTGTTTCCTGTGTCTCCATGTGTGTCTCTGTGTCTATACGTGTGTCTCTGTGTCTCCATGTGTGTCTCCTGTGTCTCCATGTGTGTCTCTGTGTCTATACATGTGTCTCTGTGTCTCCATGTGTGTCTCTGTGTCTCCATGTGTATCTCCTGTGTCTCCATGTGTGTCTCTGTGTCTATGTGTGTCTCCTGTGTCTATATGTGTGTCTTCTCTGTCTATATGTGTGTCTCCTACTTTTTCTTTTGCTCTTTTTCTTGTTTGTTTTATCCTATTCTGGTTTGTTTTTCTTTTATCTTCTTTTATTTTATTTTTATTATGCAGATGCCTGTTTGTTTTCTAACTGTTCTAATGAGAGACAAAAAAGGTGTCGATCAGGATGGGAAGGGAGGTGGGAAGTATCTCTGAGAAGTTGGAGGAGGGGAAATTGTAATCAGAATATATTGTATGAAAAAATTATTTTCAATAAAAAATAGAGAAAAAAGACACATTTCTTTTGTAAATGTTCAAATTTGTGAAATAGAGTATTAGAAGGATGGGTTTTCAAGATATTGAAAAGAGATGAAGAGTAAGAAACCACAACAACTTCAAAAATAGCAACTGTAGGGTGTGTGTGTGTGTGTGTGTGTGTGTGTCTGTCTGTCTGTCTGTCTGTTTCTGTGTCTGTGTCTGTGTCTGTGTGTGTGTACATATGTACTAGAGGAAAGAAACTCCATTAACAGGCATGTGTTAGAAACTCCCCAATAGGAGACACACAAAGCGGCCTGATGCTATAAGTTGAAAATACCTGGTCTCAAGATAGCAAAGCCATAATGTTACATAGAACACGCCCTTCTCACAGAAGCAGCATGCCAGAAAGCCACGGCTCCAAATCAAAATTGAGAGTGACAGAGCTTCTGGAGATAAGGCAGACATCTTGGAAGAATCTTGACAGTGAGCTTGGCCATGTCGGCGTCTAAACTATGCAGCAAAGCTGCTCTGTTGCAGGTATCATTCTAAGACATCAGGTGATTGGATGAATTTATGGTTTTTTTCCAAAGTATGATGATTGTACACACTTGAAGTAACAGGCTTTGAAAAGATGTCATGTTCAGACATCTAAGAAAGTTCTAGTATAACAGAGAGGGTGAGGAATCTCCCTGTTCTAAGGAGGTCTGAGGCCCCAGGGGAAGGATGAATTGGGTGTCACCATGTTATCTATGGTGTTTAAGTCCGGTTTTAAAGAACGGACATTTCTCACCATTATTTTTAGAAAAATAACTTTGCAGTTTTACTCTGGGTGGTTTAAGGACAAATACGTTTTGATTTTTAAATCTTGCCATTATAAACCTGTGGCAGATTTGTGTTCTTATTTTCTGAGGCTTGCATATCTGATATGACCAGAAGAAAATCCTGATTCTTCAGGTCCCGAGACACTGTCATAGTAAGTGGATTGCTCAGAGTGCCTTTTAAGGACGACAGGGTGGGTAGCCCTACAAGGACCAGCAGTAAGCCAACCTTGAATACACATCGGGGGTTTGTGTCAGCTGTCCCTCCTCATGTAAGGACAGCAGGGATCAAGATCCCCACGGCATGCCTGAAACTACCCAGCACAGAGGCCACGGCCACTTCACTCAACTCCTTTCTGGCTCTTCCGATGGAGTGGAGAACTATTCCCTTTTCTATTAAAGGCTTGCCATGGTACCGCTTCTCATTTGAATATCTAAATGACCATCATGGCTACTTTTGAATGCAGGGTCATCTTTTAAGTAAATTAAAGGTTAGTTGAAGATGAGGGCTACGATAGCCAGTCTAATAACTCAGGCTGCTACAAAGTGACCTGCAAACGGGCATTGTAGACAGTATGCATGCACTGCACAAAGGCGTGAATTCCTTCTTGGAAGAGACTCTGTGGTTCTTCATGAGACCATATCATACAACATGACATGCAGCAAGAAACATAAGAGTTGTTTGGTTTGGGGAATTTCGTATGTACTATTTTCACATGATGATTGGTCGTGAGTACCTAAGACCATGGAAAGTGAAACTACAGATGAGTGTCCTATTGTATTTTGAACAAAATCAGCAACTCCAATCATCGCTGAAGATAAGTACTGAATTTTATAGACGAGCAAATGCAACTGAAGGGAAGTTAAGAGGCTGAAGATGGAGTTCGCAATCAGAGCCTGCAATGAAACCCAGCTCTGTCAGACTCTAAAG
>CABHPQ010146115.1:0-13370 GCA_902168405.1 Peromyscus aztecus
CTGAGCAGGAAACCATCAGCTGCATCAGTTGTCCTCTTAGGAGTGTTGTTTTAGAATGGCTCTGAGCTCATTATCTACTGTGTCACATCACACCTTTGGACACCAGGTCATGGACTTCTTCCAATCCTCCACAGAAATTCAGGCAGGCCAAGGAACACTCCTGTGAGTCCTAATTTCTCAGAGTCGAGAGTTGAGACCCCTCTGTCCTCTTCTGCCCAGAAGAGACCGAGGGTACTGAGCCAGGGTAGTTTAGAGCCGTCTTGTGGATGCCTATGAGGTCACTGCTCACCTTGTGGTGACCATCAGTCTGACTTCTGTCGACTGCCTCCCAGGGGTGGTACTTGGTTCAGTATACAATGGAGATGTCTTCCTCATTGCTGAACTCAAGACTTTTAAGGTATGAAGACAATTTTCAGAAGAATGTAATTTCTCAGCTTCCTGGTATACCCATTTCTCACAAAGTAGCTGAAGGACATACATGCTCTGGAGGAATCAGAAAGTGAGTGATAGTGGATGGGACTGGGATGGCCATGAGCCGAAGGGGAGATGTATGAATGCCTTCAACATGGTGGGCTCACCTGCCTGAGAAGCACCAATAAGCCAAGGGAATGCATGGACTCCTAAGGCGATCACAGATGCATCAGTACTCATTGAATCTCTAGAGTGGATATAAAAGGGAAATGGTACAAAGGATGTACTATTCTTTTGTAGATGAAGATTTTGGCTTTTATTCTGGAGGGATGTCAGGCCAAGCAGGACCATAATCATTGGCTTAATGTCTTTGTGGTACAGGATTCTTAGGCGGGGAAATGGGGTAGGGAGGAGAATACCCTATCCTACTACCACATCGCGCCCTTGTAAGCAGGGGAAGAGCCATTCTGGACCCTTGGGCTGCACTAACCACTCTTCCTCCCTGAGATGCCTCACAGTTAAAACGACAGCTTTGCCAGTTAGCCAAACTGATCAGGAAAGAATAGAGGAAAGGACGATGAAAAACGAGGCTTAAATGAGCAAAAGGGGCCTCGGATCTGTCGTTAGCTCCTGCTCAAGCCGGTATCTCAGAGCAGCACTCTGTCCTCTTTCTACTAGGGTGTTGGGTTAGGGCCACATAGAGCAAATTAGCTTCTCACATGCTCTGCCCGCAGTGGACTCTGCTCCCTGAGTCTTCATTTATGGGCTCAGATTGAATGACAATGATGGAGTCCAAAAGATACAGGGAACTGCCAATGCACACAAAGCTTCATGAATACAGTGTGTGTGTGTGTGTGTGTGTGTGTGTGTGTGTGTGTGTGTGGTTTCCATCCTTTCTTTTTAGACTTTTTAAAAAAATTTTTAGTTATGTGTATGTTTGCCACGTGTGTGTGTTCCCACAGAAAAGGGGGCCAGAAAAAGGCATCAGATCTCCGGGAACTGGGATTATGGGTAGTTGTGGGCTTTTGGACTCCGGTTCTGGGAACTGAACTCTGGTTCTCTGCAATTGCTGAGCCATCACTCCATCCCCTCTGCCCTACCTTTTGAGACAGGGTCATTCACTGAATTCAGAGCTCACCAATCTGTCCACACTGGCCGGCCCCAGGCCTTCTCTGCTAGCATTATGATTATAGGTATGTACACTGTGTCTGGGTTTTTACCAAGGTGCTGGGGATCCAAAGGCAGGTCTTCTTTCTTGTTGCACATACACTTTACCAACTGAACCATCTCTTTAGCCCCTGAATAAAATTTTATTAGAACACAGTCATGATTGTTTATTTATGTACGTGTTGCTAGGTTGCTTTTGTGCTGTAATGGCAGAGTTTGAGTTAGTTGCAGCAGAGACTGCATGGCCTGCACAGCCTCGAACGCTTTTCCAATCCCTGCTCCAGGAAGTCTGCACTGACATTTAACTACCTAGCTTTGAAGTGATACAGGTCACTTTCCTGTTGCTGTGGCCAAGGCAATGTATAAAATAGAGAGTGTATTTGGGCTCGGGGTTCCAGAGGCTAAGAATCCATCATGGAAGAGTGGATAGCAGCTGGAGCTGGAAGTCAAAAGGAGTCTCTCTAGGAAAACAAACCACTCTTAAGGGTAGGCCCCATGGCAAGCAGTAGATGGTCAACAGAAAATGGACTCCACAGCATTGTTGGTGGTTCTTTGTCTTATAATGATAAGTCAGAGCTTTTTTTGTTTTTCTTTCTTTTTAATCTTGTAGGTCCTTTGTGTATATATTATAGCTTCAGGTTTTATGTTTTTATGGGATTCCTGTGTGTGCAAACACATGTGTCTCTGTGTCTATATGCATTGTCTTGCGCTTTTCCTTCTGCTCTTTTTCTTGTTTGGTTGTTTGGTCCTATTACAGTTTGTGTGGTTTTGTTTTATCCTATTGTATCATTATTACTTAGATGCCTGTATAGGAGGTGATATGAGAAGGAACTTGGAGGAGGAGAAGGAGGGGAAACCATAATCAAAATATATTATCTGATAAAAATAAATCTATTTTTTTAAAAAAAGAAAAAGTAGAGAGTTTATATCTTTTTTGTTAGTTTGTGTTTTTTGTTTTTGTTTTTCAAGACTTTATTTGTGTAGCCCTAGCTGTCCTGGAACTTGCTCTGTAGACCAGGTTGGCCTCAGGGATCTGCCTGCCTGTGCTAGGATTAAAGGCGTGCGCCACCACCGCCCAACAAGAGTTCCTATCTTGAACCACAAGCACAAACCAGAGAGGACACCTTTGAAATGATGCATATCTTTAAACTCTCAAAGCCTGCCCTCAGGGATATGCCTCCTCCAACAACACCACACCTCTCAACCCCCCAAAGAGAGCCATCAATTTGGGACCAAGTATTCAAATAGCTGAGACCATGAGGGCTAGTTCTCATTCAAACTGTCAAGAATTCTATTCACAGTTCACTGGCCAGAACCATGACACAGTCCCACTCAACCACTAGAAGCCAAAAAATGCTTTCATACCATGTTCTTGTGGGTCAGGGGTTTCCAGAATAGTGAGAAAGCAGCTCCAATGGCCATCTAAGCACTTAGTATATGTTGAACTCAGAACTAGGTACTGATACACAAAGAGAAACAAGATAGAATTCTTCATCTCAAAAAGCTCAAGGAAAGACAGCATTTGGGAGTGGGGCTGGGGAGGACTAGGAATAGGATAGTGTCAAATGCCCTTCCCTAGAAGATGCACACTGTCTCTCATGAATTGTCGGATAGGGAAGATATTCTCTGAGTGTGACAGTAGCAGGACCAGAGCACTGGCCAGCCCAGCAGCAGTGGGGACGACAGATTCCCTTGAAGCACATTTACATCAATAATAGAAGGGTTGCTTAACAGGAATTCTTAAGGAAAGATGAGATAATTTCGTGTTTTGATATTTGTAAATTGATTCTGTTGAAGCCAGAACTCTGTCGTGCATATTACTGCTGTTGTAATTCTGGCAAAGATGTGATTCAAATTGGCAAAGTGTCTGGGAAGGGGAAATCCAGGAAGGATTATGGGGAGGGGGGATGGGCTGGAAAACAGGCATGCAGAGCCAGATCCTGGCTACTGGTTGGTTGCCTTGGGAGAGCTAGTGGCCTGGGAGCCTTGGCTCCAGTGGACTTAGAGAGGGGGAGGAGACCACAGACCAGAGTCCAAGAACACTTGGAATTGCTGGAGGTGCTAAAGCCTGGAGAAGGAGCGGGAGCTGCCAGGGGAGGGGCGCACGCATGTGCATGGTGGGGGAGAGACATTTAAACATTGTAGGAATGAAGGATAAATTTAAAACCCATCAAATGGAGTTGAGACAGAATGACAACGTGAGGAGCATGAGTCACTCCTTCTAGGGACCCACCCATCCGTTGGCAGGATTTGAAAAATATTTTCTCCTTCATTTCTCCTCCTTAAGCTCAGCCTGCACCCTTCCCCTCCCCCTGTCCCACTGGCTTCACTCAACCTCGGGGGCCAAATGTGTAGCGCTGGCCCGTGCTCAGCTCCCGGAAGGCTTGTGTACCATGTCTGGAAAGATGAGTGCAGATGATGGAGAAGGAAGGGAGGCAAGGAAGAGGCCTGCCTCAGAACCGGCTCTTCTGGGAAGTGTGGGTCTATTTGTAGCTCGCATCAGGTTTTCTCTTACGGGCATTAAGGTCATCCTGTCAACTGGGCTTTTTCTTATGATTGCTAGGTTAACGTAGTGATGAGGTGATGGGCGTGGCACTTTTGGATTCTGCTTCATGGAACACAAGCATTATGATCAATATGGTAAAAAAAAAAGGGGGGGGGGGAGCTCAGACTTGAAATATGAGTCTATCCCAGTTGCCATAATGGACAGTGTGACCCTGGGTGGGTCTTCCTACCTCTAGGACCTTATCCTTCTCATCTGTAAAATAATATGGTTGAACACTGAAATTCATAACCATTCACGTTCTTTACTTCTCTGGTTTATAGTTTGATTTGCAGTTCATGTTGGGGAAAGCAGAAGATAGCTAGGGGGCGGGTGTGTGTAGCATTCTAGAAGGATGCTTCCCCGGGTGTCCCAGTGTGTAATGGGGCCTCATTCCACACTAGCTGAGTGGTCTGGATGCCAAGGTTTCTCTGAGCATACAGAGCATATGGCAGTTCCTACCACCAAAGGGATATGTGTACACACCACTCATGGCTACTAGGGGTCCGGCTGCACATGAGCTTAATATGATCCCCAAGAGGGGGAGGATGTTGAAAGGTTAGGAGTTGGGTCCTTGGCTGAAAGATAGATGGCAGTATCTTCAAGTGGAAAGCCGAGGTCCTGTCAAGTCCGAAGGACTATGGAGAACTCAGGCTTATGAAAGAAATATTTTCCACGTCCTCTGGGTTCCTTGAATCCTCCTCTGTGCATATATGCTGATCATTTTACGTATGGACCTCCCTGTCCCCCTCTCCTGTCCCTTAACTGGAGACATCTAGCCATACCTAGCTTCCTGTCTGCCACACAGCTCTCTTGACTGCCCCAGATGCATAAGGTGGCCCTCCTCAGAGCACCTACAGACATCAGGCCTACGTCAGTCACAGCACATCATGCTACATGACAAGAATCAGTGTTCCTCCTGTGTCCTCATGGGTATGAGGTGGATCATATCAAGCTCACGTTGAGATGCCCTGTACCTGGCACTGGGTTTGGCACATGGTAACCACTCTTTCCAAAGTGAATCTGGCTATATTCTCCTTGGTGTGGAAAGGAGAATCTGGCTTTGGGGAGTCATTGGAGCATCTGGATCTATACCAGCTCCCTGGGTCTTGAGGTGGATGTAGTCAGAAGTTTTCCTGTGTCCTGCCGGCCCTGTAGCCACTCAGACCCAAATAAATGTAAAGAGGCTTATATTAATTACCAGTTGCATGGCCTATGGCAGGCTTCTTGCTAGCTAGCTCTTATAACTTAAATGAACCCATTTCTATTAATCTATGTTTTGTCACGTGTTCCGTGGCTTACCGGTCTGCTGGCATGTTGTTCCTTGGGCAGCAGGCTGGTGTCTCTCTGCCTCTCCGTCCTCTTCCTGTCTATCTGCTTGAATTTCCACCTGCCTCTAAGCTGCCTTGCCATAGGCCAATGCAGCTTTATTTATCAACCAATCAGAGAAAGACATTTCACAGCATACAGAAAGACATCCCACAGCAGGCAGATGCATGCATCAGAAGAGGGGGGAGGACCTAGAAACAGGACATGCCCACTATGTGGCTGACCTGGGGAGGCAGACAGCAGCAGGTGGCCAGGACATCAGAGGAGCTGGGAAACTGGGATAGGGTGAGGAGGCTTCTTTTAATCCAACTGTTTTGCTGTCTACCTGAGATAATGCCTTCTCCTTATAGAAGGTTCTGGAATGTCTGTCACCTGTGCACATATTGATGGCCGCTTTTGAATGATGGTGTGAAGGCCACACGCGTTCAGTTGAAAATGCACTCCATGTTTAGAATTTTGATCTTTCCCAGGGCTCTTGATATGTTCCTTTTATGGTTCTGGGCAGTGGCGATGAGCCAGTTTCCAGCCTCATAATCACGTGGGAAAACTGTTGCTCTGTACAGTGTACTGTGTTGCTAGAATGTAGTGTTCAGTAACTTAGGCATTCAACGCTATTTGACTTCCAATATTTTCACCTTACAGTGGGTTTATCAGGAGGTCGTCCAGTGGTGAGTAGGGGAGCAACTGTAATTATGTGACCTCTGTCTTCTGCTCAGAATGAAGTCTGCTTTGCTTAAATTCTGCTACCCAGTGAGCCTGGTACCTAGACTAGTCTACAGTCGATACTACTGATTTTAGCATCTTTTACCAAGCTCTGCTTGTGTGCCAGTTTATTGGCCAGGCCTGGGAAGCAGCCCTGAGCTTTGGAGGGGTGGTGTCATTAATCTCTTTCTCTTCTTTATTTCCCTGTGCCCATGATCCCTTCCCTCTCCTCCTCCCCACCCTTTGTCTCTGCCCACCCTTTCTCTGGCAGAGCAATGTTCTGTGATGGTGCCCGAGATGCGTGGACTGAGCCCAGGCCGAAGGCTGCCCGAGCCCGCCCTGTGCCCGGCTGCAGGAGGGAGCCCTGAGCCTGGGGCTGCTGGCCGACGTCGCCACGTCCTGGCCCTGCCCGAGGAGGAGGCATGGCGGCCACAGCAGTGTGCCCTGCTCGAGGCCGATGCCTCCGACGAGGTGGGCATGCTGCCCGCCTCCCCGCGCTCTGCGGTGGCCGGCTTCGACAACTTCTTCCCGGTGCAGGAGGGCGAGGGCCCGGGCTGGGAGGGCAGCACCACACTGGATGCAGGCTCCAGCACCTTCCTCCCTGTGAGCCCAGAGGTCATGAAGCGGAGGCGCGGGGGTCTCATCGAGCAGCGGGACATCATCAAGGCCCACGAAGCACACAAGATGCAGAGTACCCCGCAGGCCCGGCGAAAGGAGTGGGAGTGAGTACGGCAAGTGGGTGGGCACTGGGGGCAGGGTGGACCCGAGGCTGGGGAGGAGCGGGAGAGGCAGGGGAGGAGCGGGAGAGGCCTTTGTCTCTGCGTCCACTAACCTAGGAGTGAGTAGCACCCTCCGGATGAGGTCGCTGTGTTCAGCCAGCCAGTGATCATATTGCCCACCTTGTGGGCTACTCTGAATGTTATTGGGTCCGTCCAATAAGGGTCAAACTTGGGCTTCCACTGCCCAGCTAACCCGTTTAAGCTCCTAGGGAGAAGAAACTGGGTCTGTCTCTGCAAGCCGTGTAGGATGGACGGCAACTTGAACCACCCCGCGTCGTGTCGTGTTTCCTTCAGGAGCTGAACAGCCCTCCCCTTTCTTTCTCCATCTTTGGACAATCGTATTTGGGGCAAGTCTCTCCTCAGAGGGGAGGGAAGAGAATCACCATGCTGCGTGGCCACCCATGGCTTCATCTCTTCTCTTTCCGTGTAGGACAGAGAGTTTCTGTTCTGACTTAGGCTGACTTGGAGGCATGTTGCTTGAGAATTTTTTTTTGACTATTTCCAGTAGTCATGACTTAAAGGAAGGTAGTACTCCATGTAGTTTTCAATTGTCTCAGTCTTGTGCACCACATAAGGACTTAGTTTTGCTCTCTAAGTCAGTTTATTACGCATGTTCGCATGTCCTGTGGTCTTTATGTCTCTCTTCCTACCTGAGATGGAAGGGTTAATGTCAAGCAATTAGAAAGAGGCGTTTTCAGTGGCAGCATCCGTGTTTGAATATACCTGCTTGACTTCGTGTGTGTGTGTGTGTGTGTGTGTGTGTGTGTGTGTGTGTATAGATTGGATACTCTGTTTCATGTGGATTTTAATATTTATTAGTTTGTTCATCCATTCATTAGCCCTGATATGTGATGAGCTCCTGAGATGCAGGAGCTGAGTGCAGCCACCATCTAATGAATGGCATTGTTCACCTCTGAGTTCTGTTAGTCTTTAAAACCCATAACTTTAAGTGCAGGAAACACACTGCATGTACTAACTCCTCACTGAGACTATGAGGTAGGTACAATTACATGTATATTTAGCTAATAAGGCCACTTGATAATAACTGCATTGTTACTGCAGTTCAGTGTTGATGAAGGATTTGCACCCCACCATGCTGACACTAGAATCTCTGGGTTTTACTCAGAAGGCATGATGTCTTTCATTCCCATAGTATTTCTTATCTCAATGGGCTATTGAGGTGTCTTGGCCAACTAGTGTGAGGGTTGAGATACTGAGGACTCAAGGTGATCTAAGTGAGTCTTGGAAACTCCGTTTGGAAACTAAGGGGGAAGAAGTAGATATCTATGGCAGTTGGTATTTGTTCATATTCACAAATATCATGGTGTATACCCAATAGTCAGGAGGCTGAAGCCAAAGGCACTTCAAGTTCTAGGTGAGCTATATAATCGGTGTTAGATTAGTCAGGGCTACATAGCAGATGCCTGTGTCAATCAAGGAAGCAAAGAGAAGCATTTTATTCCGTATCTCTGTCATACCTTTATAACACGACTCTGAAAAACTCAAGGAAGTTTGCAGAGCATAAACATTTTTCATGTCACCCAATGCCTGTATTGTGTCCTGATGTGAAGATTCCTACAGTGCTCAATGTGAAACTAGCTCCACTGTGACAAGCAATGTGTAAAAAACTTCGATGTATTTCACCAAGATCACCTTTGCTAATGGAGGGGTATCAGGATCTGGTCCCAGACACCTACCTGGTGTGGACGTGGGAACTGCTCTCAGTTAAGCAGGTGCATTGGGAGGTGAAACCGAGAAGGCACATCAGTGGCCCAGGGACTAAGGACCTTAGTCTTTAGGAATGTAGCACTGGAGGGGGGGGGGCACGTAAAGGAGGTGAGGAGAGTTGACTGAGGAGGTAAGAGGCAGAGCAGTGGGGACAAAACTGCTTTCGGAAGGAAGGTGGTGTTTGGACAGGATGTGCTGGGAGTCACAGAAGGGGAAAATGGAGGAGGAGCCGTTGGTTTTGGAACATGACCTTAAAGGGGACAATTTCAGAAGGGTGATGGAGTTAGAAATCTGATTAGAGCTGGTTAGTGAGGAAATTGGGGAGCGATAGAGTCAGTGATGTTGCCTCATCCGTACCTGTCCCCTCAGCACTCAGTACTGTCATCTGCTTGGAGACTCCCAACCATAACATTATTTTCATTGCTACTTCATAATAGTAATTTTGCTACTGTTATGAATCATAATGTAAATATCTGATAGGCAGGATATCTGTTATACAACCCAAGGGGTCATGACCCACATTTTGAGAACCACTGGCCTAGAACTTACATTTTGGCATCAGAAAAGTCCTCTAACCTTCCCTTCCTTTTCCTCTTCTTTCTGCCATCTTTCTCCTTCCATCCCCCCTCTTCCCTCTAGTTCTTTCTTTCCCAGGGTCTTGTTATGTAGCCCAGGCTGGCCCTGAGTTCTCCCTCCTTCTGCCTCTGCCTCCTGAGTGTGGGGATTACAGGTGTTCACCACACACGTGTCGTTACAAAATCCTACCTGCTGCCCCAGATTACAGTCGTCTACAGGGTCCCAGCGAGTCCTTTTTTTTCCAGGAAGACTTTAGCTCCTCCACTGCCTCTTTCTCCCGTACCCTCTTCTTCATACACTTCCCATACACCCTAAGTGACTCTTGTGTCCTCGTATGTGTCTGTCCCTGTGCCCTGGGCTCTTGGTTCCTTTGTTCCTTTTTCCCAGTGACTTTGCCTCATTGCATCCCGCTCTCACAGTTTTACGTCTTTGTCATGACGTCACAGCTCCTCTGTCCCAGCTGGAAGCATGCTTGCATCTGACCACCGCCTCCTTTCTGTCCAGTAACCTCCCTTCAGTGTTCAGCTCCTTAGATTCATTTAGTCTCACTGCATCCACAGCAGAACAATGACCGTATCACCCCTCTTCTTCTTCTTTTTTTTTTTTTTGCTATCCTCATCTTTAGTCTTGTGTTTACTTTCCCCATCCTATCAAATTAAATCCTATCGTAGACATAAAATAGTTCTCAGAGGAAAATGATGAGCTTTTACTTGAGATCTTATCCTCTCCTCTCCATTCTTTCTTCTACCAGTTTCTAAGAGAGCATCAGTCACTAGCCTGGGTAAAGAATGCTCGAAGCCTTCGAAGTAGTGTAGTCTGTCTCCTGCTTCAGCATCATCACAATCACACCCTAGTCTTCAGCCTCCACTTTCTAGTCCCTCTGTGGCTTCATCATGTTGCCCTTGCAGACCTCCAACTCCGCCTTTATCTTACTTGCCACATCTATGTGCACTCAGACATCTGAACATTTCTAGAAAAAAAAAACTCTTACAGCCATGCTGGCTGTGGTCAGAAACATGACTACCACCTCCAGCCAGCCTTTTGACTTGCTCAGAAGTCTTACTACCTTGCACTTTCGCACTCATTCCTAAACCCTTGTGGGGAGTATCTCATTCTTGAACCCCCAACTTCTCCTTCAGTTCACCTGAGCTGATGCCCAGAGTTGCTTTCCGACTTCACCAGGAAAAAGGCAGCAATCAGAGGGGCATGCACGATCTCTCCCTCCCACATGGCCCACCTCTGCATCTACCCCCGAACCAGCTTTTTCCTTCTGCTGCTGTGAACTGACTGCTCCTCAGGATCCTCAGGGGAGTCTCATGCCTGGGTAGAGGAAGTTGAGCCCTCTGGTCTGCTACCTCTGTTTCCCATGCTTGTGCTCACAACTCCCTTTTGAACTCATTTCAATCGACCTCCATCCCCTCTCTGGGTTAACTCGGTCTCCCCATTGGCGATGTAATGGATGGTCTTCTATGTCCAGTCTTTCTGAGTATCAGTAGTAGTGGCAATACTATTTGACTGCTGCTTTAGCCTCTTACTGTTTTTTCCCTCCCCATGGCTGTCATGAAACCACAGTGAGTTCCCAGTCTTCCTACTAGTTTCCTTTCTCCTTCTCCATCCCTGGACAGCAGCTATTGAGCACCTGTTCTCTTCCCACCAAGGTCTATTTCCTGGCGATCTCATCCAACCCCAGATCCTGAGCTGCCACCACATGTTGGTCACTCCCCTGAATTTTAGATACACTCTACTCCCTTCTTAGCACCTTTGTTTGTTATGTCCTCAGACAACTTAATTTAACACATCCAACACCCAAACAATGTTCTTCTCTCAGGTCAACCTTTCCCAAGGCCTTCCTTTTCTCAGTAAACAGTACCTATGACCTTCAGGTACCATGGCCAGACATGTTGAAGTCATTCCTGTTTTTCACACCAGTACTCAGTCCTTGCTGGTCCCCCTTGGCTCGCCTTTCAAAATGTATGGATTCATCTTTCATCTCTTCTGCCATGAGTGCCCTGCCCTTAGCCACCTTCGATTTTTACTCAAGGACTGTGATTATGTGTAACCCCCATGGCTGTAAGTTTAGTATGAAATTCATCACATTACAACCTATCATCTGGACAACAAAGTTGCTGTTAACAGGAAGGAAGGAAGGAAGGAAGGAAGGGAGGAAGGAAGGAAGGAAGGAAGGAAGGAAGAGAAAGGAAGGAAGAAAGAAATAGAAAGAAAAGGAAAGAAGGAAGGAAGGAAAGAAGGAAGAAAGGAAGGAAGGAAGAAAGAAAGGAAAGACAGAGGGAGGAAGGAAAGAAGGAAGGAAGGAAGGAAGGAAGGAAGGAAGGAAGGAAGGAAGGAAGGAAGGGAGGAGGAAGGCAGACATTCGTGTTCTTTACTAGGTGACTTGCACTGTCCTAGAGTCCTCCAATGTGAGTTCATTCACTCTGTGTCAGTTGAATGGAACTATCCTTGCTAGTTGGTCAGCTCTGTGCCATTTTGACAACATCCTGAAGAGAAATGAGCTTCTAGGAAGAAAGATTTATTTTCAGCTCAGGTTTTAGAGGTTTTGGTTCAGGGTCTCTTGGTCCAGTTGCCTCTCGGTCTGTGGCGGGTCTCTGCATCCTGGCGGAGGCCCATGTAGGAGGAAAGTTGGGCACTCCGTGGTGGTCAAGAAGTAAAGAGGAAAAGCTCATGTTCGTGACACAATTAAGCTGTGAATCCGTGAGGTCAGAGCTGTGACGATCCCGTGTCCACCCAAAGGTTCACCTCTGAACACTGCTACATTGGGGACCAAGCCTTCAACACGAGAGCCTTTGGGGGTGGGGTACAGAAAAGCAAAATCATAGGAATTATTATTTCTGCTTTTCCAGCTGGGACACAGAGTACTTAAGAACTGTGTCCAAGGGGATTAGTCTGGTCACCCCTTAAACAGCCTCCCCATTTCTCTCCCCATTTGCTAGTCTTTATCCTCCTTGGTAGCTAAACCTCCCCTACTCCATCTCTTTAGATTTTAAAAGGAGTTGGGAAGACATGCGTGGAGTTTCTGTGAGTCTGTAACCATGTGTCAAAGCAGCCCTCAGCTCAGCCTCACATACAACAGCCCTTTATATGACCTGTGTAATCTCTCTGTCCTGCATGTTGCCCCCCCACCCCCCCCAAGCCCTGTCCTCCACAGAGGTGGCTCTGACCCCCTTTCCAGTCTCCTCCCTACCCTCTGCCCTAGTTACTTCTGACCCTCATTATTTCTTGAAGACACCCAGACTACTCTCACCTTTACCTTCACAGTCCCTTTTCCTGACAATACTCTTCCTCCATCTACCTTCGTCTTCCCTTGCTGCTCGGAGGGACCACCCCTCATTCTGTATAAAACAGTATCCCCTCCATCATCACTGCTTGGAGGGAACACTCCTCATTCTGAATAAAACAGTATCCCCTCCATCATCACCGACTCTGTGCTGCCTTATTGGTCATTTTAGTTCCCACTTCCCCAGCACACAGACATACACGTTTTGTGCTGGAGTGTAAGCAGAGACTCTGCCTCATCTTCAGGTTTGAGAACAGTATCTGCTATGTGCTTGGCTCACAATAGCCGAATTCCCCCGGCCAGCCGTGCTGTGTGGTTGTGTAGGCTGTTGACTCAATCTGAACAATCAGCTGAGGAAGTGAGACATCTTCGTCCTTGCCCTCTTCAGGGCTTCTAGAACCTTCTCTTCTGTAAAGCAACATCCTGCAGGTTCTTTCTCAGGCAGGGATTTGCTGCAGGAAACCAGCTCCTCTGCCAACTTCCTGTAACCCTCCCCTCAAGCTCTGCTCCTCCTGGGGCCTTGTCCATCACCCACATATCTGACAGCCCAGCACACACACACACACACACACACACACACACACAGCATTACAAATCCTTTCTCCTTGGCACCAAGTCAGGGCTCTGGTGATGCAGGAAGCAGACTAGGAACCAACCTGGGATTTTCCCTGTGTTGTTGCCCACAGCAGGGTGTGCCAAATGTTGGTAAGAGGAGGGCTGCTGAGGAGGAGGATCCCCAGAGTGCCAGGCTGTTTCCTACAGAAAGCACTCCAGGCGTGTTCTAAAGACAACAGCTTCGTCTGCTTTGCCACCAAACAGGTTACTGCGTACAGAATGTTATTTC
>CABHPQ010146116.1:0-16092 GCA_902168405.1 Peromyscus aztecus
GGTTCTACCTTAGCAGACCTTTGTCCGGTGTGTTCACTAACTGACACCTAGAAGTTTATTGATAATGTTTATAGAACTTCTTAGAGTGACAAGGAAAAAGTGGGTGAGGATCGAGAGATGAAGGGGAAAAACTGTTATTTGCCATACAGCAAAGGGAGGACAGGAAGGCTTTGCTGGTGACCGCAGACCTTTAAACCAGAGCCATGTATGAGCTTAGGACCCAGGAGCACCGGGCAGAGAGAGGGAGCACCAGCAGGGCACAGAGGTGGGATTCAGCCTTCAGCGCCATTTGAAAGAATGTGGGCTTTATCCTCGGGTTATGAGAGGTTGAGAAGCATCACAGTGTTTGCATTATCTAAAGGCCATGCCCCACTGGGGTAAGGCATGGATTAGGGGAACGCAGTAAACCAGTTAGGAAGATAACTCTAATTTAATCACTAGTTAAACCTAAATTCTGATGAGCTGAATGGGGGCCGTGGCAGGGTCTGCAGTAGCAAGTGCACTTCAGAAACAGTTTGCACAGTGAGCAGGACTTCTGTGGAGGGTAAGAAAGGAAAGACAACAGCATACTCCTCATCCTGCCCCACGGCTGTCCATCTAACAGTCTTCCCTGTGCTGCAGAACGCTCGCACAGATGTACAGCTTTGCTGGGAAGAGGGCACTCTGCTGACAGCACACTTGTGAGGTGGTGAACGCGTCTACGTCCTTGTACCTTTCTCCATGGGGTTCTTGTGTGCAGGGTAATCTTCATAGGATGAATAACGCCACCCACTTCTTTAAGTTTTGCCTCACAAATGCTGACTCGGCACATCTAGCCATATTTGTATATGAATGTATATAAAATCAAACACACACATATATGAATGTATATACAATGAAAACTAGACTCAAAGAACTTGGCAACATCAGAAAAGGAAAGGTACTGATAACGTGGAAATGAGGATTGATCTCATTTAAGGCAAGCACTTTCCAGACCAGCAGGAGTTTTCTGTCCCAGAAAAATGGTATTACAATATAAGTGAACCACGACGCTCAGACTGCTATAATGAGTTTGTGGAGGATTCACTGAAGTTAGCAAAATAAAAATATTAGCTTCATCCTACCAACATCAAATGCAAACACAGTGATTTCATCTCACTTTCATATGTGACCTTGAACACATTTTTTTTTAAACTTTCACCCTCCATTTGTCAAAGGACAAAAAGATCTCTTAGGTCAAATTCAAGTCCAAGAGTAGGATTCCTCTTTTCTTTAGTCATGAGCCAGTGGGCATTTCACATGCCAAAACTTCAGTTCAGACAGGGAATTCTTTGGTTGGTTAACAAGAGCTCACCTCTCTTCAACTGCTGTTCCCAGAGCTAAGCATTATCTAACTGATGAGACATGGAAACCAATTACTCTTTTCAAATTCAGAACAATCTTACTTTAATAAATTTTTATTTTGCCAAGATGAAAAACAGTATAATTTTAGTTTTGTTCCTTTGGAACTAAAGTAAATTTCAGTCAAGTTTAAACCTGCAGAACTTTAGTTTTGTTGCTAAATAGGAGTGTGTGCTGGATAGTTTACATCAACTTGACACAAGCTAAAGTCATCTGAGAGGAGGGAACCTCAGTTAATAAAATGCTTCTCTAAGATCTGGCTGTAGGCAGCCTATAGGCCATTTTCTTAATTAGTGATTGATCAGGGAGGGCTTAGCCCATTGTGGGTGATTCCATCCCTAGGCTGGTGGTCCTGAGTTCTATAAGAAAACCCATGAGGAGCAAACCAGTAAGCAGCATTCCTCCATGGCCTCTGCATCAACCCCTGCCTCCATCCTGCTTGAGTTCCTGTCCTAACCTCCTGATGAACAGTGATGTGGAAGTGTAAGCCAAATAAACCCTTTGCTCCCCAACTTGCTTTTTGGTCATAGTGTTTCATTGAAGCAATAGAAAACCTAACTAAGACAAGTTGGTACCAGGAGTTGGGTATTGCTGGGACAAACTTGACCATGTTGTTTTGGGGAAGATTGTGGAAGGACTTTGGAATTTTTGCAAGAAAAGCCATTGAGTTCAATGCTTGGTGAGCTGTTCTGTAGGAGCTCAGAAGGTAAGAATGTTGAGGGCAACATGGAATATGGAGGCCTAGCTTGTGAAGTTTTAAAGACTTTATTGAGGTCACTTGTTATTTTGAAATAAGATTCTGTGGTTCTGGTTAGTTGGAGATGAAGAATCCGCTGTGATTAACAAGAGACCAGAACTACTAAAGTGAAACCCATGCTTTGCTGGGATGTTCGATGCTAGTCAGCCAGAGCTGAGAAATTAGTGGTGATTAAGAAGAGACCCGTATCATAGAGGTGAAATCTTCTGAGAAGTGTTTCCTGAGAGTCAACACAAATAAGCTGTGTTCTAGAGGCAGCCAAGGTTGTACCTCATGCTGGCAGCCAAACTTGCTAGGATAAGAGTTACCCAGATGGTACCAGTTTTGAAGGCATGAAGGAGTCATGAGGAGCAGCTAAGGCTTGGCACTGTGAGAGGCCAGGAGAGGCTATTTGTAAATGTGCAGTCCATTTGCGCCAAAAGACCTCAGCATTTCAGAGATGCCAGTACCATGATATGCCCACCAAGAGCAGCAGCAGCAGTGAGTGAAGTGGAGCCACCAGGAGCCTAGAAGACAAACTGTGTGTGCTGCAGAAGGCAGGGCCACAACGGAGAAGTGACCCAAGCCCCTTGGAGGAGTCCAGAAGATCGTAAGTAAATCCCAAATAACTGGAAGTTGAGTTATTTACACTGTGGGAGTTTGGTTTTGCTTTGTTCAGATAGTGATTGTGCCATGGTTCTTCCCTCTTGAAGAAAGTACTTAGCTTAATGTTGATTTTTACAGGAGTCCACAACTGAAAGACTTTGAACTTTTGGTGGAGAGGATGTGGAGCTAGGTGAACTCTCCTCCACTGCTGGTGGGAATGCAAGCTGGTACAGCCACTGTGGAAATCAATATGGCGCTTTCTTAGAAAATTGGGAATCAATCTCCCCCAAGATCCAGCTATACCACTCTTGGGCATATACCCAAGGAATGCTCAATCATACCACAAGGGCACTTGCTCAGCTATGTTCATATCAGCATTATTTGTAATAGCCAGAGCCTGGAAACAACCTAGATGCCCTTCAACCGAAGATTGGATAAATAAACTGTGGTACATATATACAATGGAATACTACTCAGCAGAGAAAAACAATGACATCATGAGGTTTGCAGGCAAATGGAGGGATCTAGAAAAAACCCTCCTGAGTGAGGTAACCCAAACTCAGAAAGACAAACATGGTATGTACCCACTCATAGGAGACTACTAGTTGTGGAACAAGGATGACTGGACAGCTACTCACAAGACCAGGGAGGCTACCTGGATAGCAGGACCCCAGGAGAGACACAGGGATCACCCAATGACGGAGAAATGGATGAGATCTACATGAACAGTCTGGACGTGAGTGGGGGTGGTGAGGGGCGGGGGGCGAGGGAATGAGAACTTGGGGGAGCGGGAGGTCCCAACTGGATCAAGAACAGAGAGGGAACACAAGGAATGTTCATGAGAGATGAAGACCACATGAGAATAAGAAGAAGCAGAGTGCTAGAGAGGCCCACAGAAATTCACGGAGATGCCCCCACAATAGACTGCTGGCAATGGTCGAGAAATAGCCCGATCAGACCTACCCTGGTGATAGGATGGCCAAACACCCTAATTGTCGTGCTAGAAACCCCATCCAGTGACTGAGGGAACTGGATGCAGATATCCACGGTTAGGCCCTGGGTGGAGCTCCCGGAGTCCAGTTGGTGAGAAGGAGGAGGGTTTATGTGAGCAGGAGTTGTTGGGACCGGAGATGGATGGAATACAGGGACAAGTGGCCAGACAAATGGAAACACATGAACTGTGAACCAATGGCTGAGGGGCCCCCAACTGGATCAGGCCCTCGGAATGGGTGAGACAGCTGATTGGCTTGATCTGTTTGGGAGGCATACAGGCGGTTGGACCGGGTCCTGTGCTCAGTGCATGAGTTGGCTGTTTGAAACCTGGGGCTTGGTAGAGACCCTTGGCTCAGCCTGGGAGGAGGGGGCTAGGCCTGCCTGGGCTGAGTCCACCGGGTCGATCTCAATCCTCAGGGGAGTCTTTGCCCTGGAGGAGATGGAAATGGAGGGTGGGCTGGGGGGGGGCGGGAGGAGGGAGAACGGGGGAATCTATGACTGATATGTAAAGTTGAATTATGTTGTAAAATAAAATAAAATAAAATAAAATAAAGAATTTGCATTTTTAAAGGGATTAGCTGTTTTAATGAGACTGGTCTTTTAATATGCTTGAATTTGTAAGAGTGAGGACTTTTTAAATTATTTATGCTGGGCATGGTGGTACACGCCTTTAATCCCATCACTCAGGAGGCAGAGAAAGGTGGATCTCTCTGTTTGAGGCCAGCCTGGTCTACAAAGAGAGTTCCAGGACAGCCAGAACTGTTACACAGAGAAACCCTGTCTCAAAAAACAAAACAAAACAAAGTTTTTATGTTTTTAATGTAAGATCTTGGAGATGGCTTTCAGGAAAGGTTGTAGGTTAATGATGTGTTTGTGTGTCAAGCTGACAAAGAGTCAATCATGCTGGATAGTTTTATGTCAACACAGCTAAGTCATCTGAGAAGAGGGAACCTCAAATAAGAAAATGCCCCCATAAGATCTGGCTATAGGCAAGCCTATAGGGCATTTTTTAAGTTAGTGATTGATGGGGAAGGGCTCAGCCCGTTGCGGGTGGTGCCAGCCCTGGGCTGGTGGTCCTGGGTTCTATAAGGCGGCAGGCTGAGCAAGCTAGGAAGCAGCACTCCTCTGACTCTCAATGAGCTCCTGCCTCCAGGCTCCTGCCTTGTTTGAGTTCCTGTCCTGACTTCCTTCAGTGACAACAGTGAGGTGGAAGTATATACCAAATAAACCCTTTCCTCCCCAACTTGCTTTTTGGTCATGGTCTTTCATCGCAGCAATAGAAACCCTAACTAAGACAGAGTGAGTTTGTTTTGTTTGGTTTTGATTTGTTTGGTTTAGTTTTTCTAGACAGGGTTTCTCTGTGTAGCAGCCCCGGCTGTCCTGCAACTTGCTTTGTAGACCAGGCTGGCCTCAAACTACTAGAAATCTGCCTACTTCTGCCTCCTGAACTCAAGGATTAAAGGACTACATCACCATGCCCAGCAAGACAGAGTGTTTTTTAAAAAGTAGATTTTCTAATAGAAATGTTGACTCAGGCATAACTACGTTAGAACTAGGATAAATTCTCCTAGGTTTTTGTTTTAGGAATTCATAAAGCAAAGTAGGTGTTTATATAGTTATTTACATAAAGGGGTCATTATAAAGGTTGAACAAGGATACCTCATGTAAACACATTAGGGAATATCATTAAGTTGGGAAACTGCAGTTATTTTTTTCAATATGTGACTAACAGATGCCTTGTTTTTAAAACATAAATCCAATCAAAGGATTCACGATAAAAATAAACAGAACGACCAAAACCAAGGCCAACCCTGGCACACGGCTTGTTCTGTTGTGGTCCTATGGCCTTTCCTTCACTACAGGCTCCAGCAATGTCACAGTCCTACCCAAGACCTCTTCCCTAAGATTTGTCTTCCAAAAGAAATGTCCTCCACTCTGGGAATGTCAGATGAATGCTCAACCAGTAGTGAATGCCCAGCAAGCTGGCCCCAGCCTCTCACTCCAGCAACATCTAAGGCCCACCGGGACCTCTGGCAAGTTCTGCGTCACCACCCACAGAGATCTACGTTTTGTTTAAGCCAGAAAGAACCAGGATGCATTTAAGAGCAGCAGAAGTCAGGACAGCTCACATAGCTGCCAGGGGAGGCCGTGATACAAACCAGAGTGGATGTTGTAGCTCATAGGCTACAGAGGTAAAGCTTTTACTATTATCTTTTTCTAGATGGACATCATATTAAACTACCCTCTAAATTTGTATCTCCTATCTATAGACTAACAGCAATCAGACCTCACCAGAGACGTTTCTTTGTGCAGTGGACAGCAGTTAATGCAGAAATTCAAAACTGGTCAAAGTGCAGAGACCAAGTATCATTGGAGTGCTCGGTCATAAATGGGACATCTATGTAATACTCGCTCCCGTAGGATCAGAGATCACTGTGGAAGAGAGGGTGCAAACATTTTAAACCCAGAAGTCAGGAAGAACCAAAGCAAAACAATGTGTTCTGAACATGACAATGTGCCAAGACTGCTGCACACATGAAGTCACAGCAACTGTACAAGACCTGCATGAAGTCCAGACAATCAAAATTCCTGGATGGGAGGCGCTCATGAGCCTTCACTCCTAGATAAGGAGCTATTGACAGTTAATGGCTTCAAGGAAATAGAAAGTCAGCTTTTTAAGGGTATAGCCACTGATAGGTTGACCAAGATTCAGTGGATAACCCAACACCCTTGAGTATACAGGTAGAAAAAACTGAACAGTGTTGATTTTTAAAAAGGAAGGGGAGGCAAAGGTTGGGAAGGAGTGAGGGTATGCCAAGAATCAGGCAGGAGTCAGGGGAAAAGGAGGAGAGGGTGAATATAATCAAAATATATGTGTGAAATTCTCAAAGAATTAATAAAATATTATATCCAAATAAAATTTTAACATTAAAACCTTTTTAAGAACGTAATACCTGAAAAGAATAGATACAAGAAATATAACAAGATGTATGGCTAGGCACAATATGGCTTTATGGTTTATACTAGAAGACATTCTCATTTATGCATTAAATATATCAAGAACACATATCGTATGTATAACACTATGCCAGTTATCAGGGTTCCAAAAGTGCAGTTACAGTGTACCCATTCTCAGGGGAGTTTCAATCCCGTGAGGTCTAAGACACTCAAGCCAGCCATAAGTACAAGTAGAAATGAGAGTTATCACGTTTGTTGACAGGTAATAGGAAAGTGTTACCCAGGACACCCAAGAAATGATAAGACTCCTGACTTGAAACTTAGATGGCCCCAGGAAACCTGTGAGTAAGACGTTTGAGGAAGATGCAGAATAGAAGGTACAATTGTGGAGACAAGTCACAAAAAAGCACATCACTGGCCTTGGTGGAAGCTAATGATATTGAGGGACTGTCAGGAAATGAAACCGAACAACTAGGCAGGAAGAGTGATCAGTAGTGTGGTCTGATAAAGCTACCCTATTCTCACTAAGGGATGACAAAATAGAGTCAGGACATAGCATAGGCCCATCAAATTGAGAAAACTTATCATATGTCTTCACCCATTTACTTAGCCAAGAAATCTTTTATGTTCTTCTAAATTGTGTCCATGTTACCAAACTGCTTTAGAGACATGTTTTCATAGCTGGTACAAATGCAAATTTTAACCCTGCTGATACAGTTTCCCTGGAATTCATCCATTGAAACCTACTCTCTAATGGAAGAATATTATATTAAGAAGTGAGCCATTTGCCTGGCAGTTAGAATCTTTCTGGGAGAGGACTGATAAAACCTATATACCCTTCATATAATCACAGAACACAGATGCTGACATCTATAGGGAATGGGCCCTCAAAGGACACTGACCCTGTAGGCTACTTGATCTTAAACTTCTCAGTCTCAGAAGTGTGAGCAACAAATTTCAGTTGCTTATGCATTACCTAATCTAAGGTACTGTGTTACAGCAGCTCAGATGGACAAAGACAGTAGTGTCAATGGACATGAGATGAATTTCTAGAGATTTCCTACTTGTTAAACATGTAATAAATGATGACGGCTACCATGCTCCAGGACTTTACTGCTCTAAGAAACAAAAACTGAAATTCTAATGTATGGATAATAAAGTTATTCCAGTTGTCCTGCTTTCTAATAAATCTTAAATGTGTTTGTACTAGATACTTATGAATACCTGCTACATAATCTACCTGCTGTTTGTTGGTTTGCTTTTTGTTTCATTTGCTTTTTGTTTGTTGATTTGTTTTTACTTCCAATTATGGTTTATTTATGGAAAAGTTGGTTAAGGCTGTGGAAATTTAACACTTGGAAGATTAGTGTTGCTCTGAACACTTATTTACCCATAAGAATTTGTGAACATACTACCTGCATGCTAATCCCACAAAGAAACAGTAATTTTAGGAATGTGCATGTAAGGAAAAACAATAAATACAGATCAGATCTGTCTCAAGATATCTATATGCTTTAAATTCATCTGAAACAAGAAATAGAAAAGTAAGTACCACTTCTTCATCCTTTAAATATATATATGTAGGTATGTACACACACACACACACACACACACACACACACACACACACACAAAGAAGAAAAAAATCAATAGACTACTCTCAATTAGAGTCAGTGAAAATAAAGTTCTGGGTTAACACAGTGAGTTAAAAAAATACTAAAAGTTGCCTGCCGAGGTGTCATGACCCCATCTTATTGTTGAGTCCAGCTTTTCCATTCTAAATCCCTATTTTCTGTTTATAACTTTCCCCAAAATGTTCCTTTTGACCTTCGAGTCTGATATTTCTCTTGCTTGGTCTCAATCCAAAGGCGAATTTATTCGCAATTTGAACTAAATCTCTTCAGTTATTTCAGTTACTTGAGTTTGAAGAAAATACCTGCTTTGTGCTTTCAGAAATTGTTCAGATTTTTTTCCATGTTCAAATAGCTTAAAAATGACTTTGTTTTGAAGCTGTAGGATTGGCCTGGCTATACTGCAGATTCAATTCAAAAAGAATTGGTTAAGAAATTTGGATTGAAAACCAGAAATGATGAGTCTCCATCACGTGTAGGTACATACAAGCAAATTCTCACTTCTCTCCACTCTCTTGCATCTGTTTGTAACAGTGGTCACGGGGGATTGGAAATAACTTAACGGTCAAATTTTGTCCCTCCCCAAAAGCCATGAAAATGCATCTTTGATTTTTAAGTGTATGAAAAATAACCAAGCTATGCCAACTTCCAAATACACAAAGGAGACTTAGTAAATACAAGTGCTGATTGATTAAAAGAAAACCATAAAATGGGCACATTGATACACAAAGAGCATCCATGTGAATTCTGGTTTGGGGCATGTGGTTCAAAGGTTCTCAAGGACTAACATCCTCTGGACTACAGCTCAGATTTGTTTCTGACTGTTATTCATGACTGAAGCTAAGTTCTGTCCTAACGCTATGGTTATGGACATAAGCAGGACAAAGTCCACCCTGTCTGGAAATGTCTTAACTACTGCGAGTGAATGATGAGGTACTGAACCAAGATTTTCAAACATTCCATGCTCATCTTTCAAATGTAGTATATAATTCACTTTATCAGTTTTCCCTACTAAATAAAGGACACAGAATCAAGTATTGATCTGTCAAAGGTATGGAATTGTCGATTGCCCAAAAGCCAAGTTATCTAAATCAGTTATTTGGAGTATTGAACAAATTCTAATGAAGTGAAAGCCAAGGCCTAACCATCCTCCAAAGAGCGACATCGATTTTGTAGTGTATACTGTGTGCTAAGCTCTGTGACGGGTCCTGGGCCTCTGTCCCCGTGCTTGAAGGTAAGAATCTCATGAGAACTTCAGAACTTATCATATGCTTTACAAACTAAAACAATGGGAGAATACACTTGACCTTTGATATCCTCAAATTCCATGTCTGTTCATTCCCTGTGAAGCTGAACTGACATGTTGTGCCTGGTGTCTATGGAGTTCAGTAGACTGAATAAAACTTATCATTGGTTCCTCCTTCAGGATAAAAGGTCTTTCTTGACTGTGGCATCCATGTGTTCTAAAACCATAACAGATACATTTACCAATCCTTTGTTATTGGGAGTCAACCTAAGAAAATCTTGTTTTGTCATGTTTGGTTGTTAGCTCTTGGAGGCCTACTCTTTCCTGAAGGGAAACGGGGGGGGGGGAAGGGGGGGATCTGGGGGAGAAGGAAGCTTGAAGGGGAGCTGAGAGGAGTGGAGGGAGGGGAAAGTGCAGCCAGGATTGTATGACAGAAGAATATTTTCAATGAGAGAGGATGGAGAGAGAGAGAGAGAGAGAGAGAGAGAGAGAGAGAGAGAGAGAGAGAGAGAGAGAGAGAGAGAAGAGGAGAGAAGAGAGAGAAGAGGAGAGAAGAGAGAGAGAGAAGGCTGCCACACTACCGGACACATAGGAAACAAAGCAATAAAGGCAGCATGGAAAAGAAGAGCAATGCATGACAGCTGAGAGGAGAATTAAACCTGTATCAAACAATGGGACCAAGATGCACCTGTAACGGAACTTCCTTCCCCAATGAAGGGAAACATTAAGTGTGATGCACAAAAAAGAAAAAACAATGAATCTAGTTTTTTTTTTTTTTTGTGTGTGTGTGTGTTATAGGTTGTATAGGCATAAAATTTTCTTAGACTAATGATGAGTCTTGTAGAAAGGTTCTGCCATGTGTTACTATCACAGTATGTCCACACAGTGACTGCAAGAAGTATGGAAAGGTCCCACAAGCTAAGGCAATAATCGTCAATACCAATTGAAGTGACCTACCTAGAGAAAATAGCAGGAAAGAATAAAGATAGCCCTCCCTTTATGTGACCTTTGACACCTCTTATTGTTGTATCTCCAGTAGATGATGGGGAATCCTGAACAGTTCTCTGAGAGCCTCAACATAACACTTGACATAGTACTATTGGTCTGTGGTGGTTTGAGTAAGAATGGCTCCCTATCCCCTTGATGTCTCCTTCTATCATGATATCTCTTTCATTGCTCTCCCACTCAATCCTGATCCAGCTCGGCTGTCCAGTTCCCTTATGTTCTCACTACCTATGTTGGGACACCTCTTACAGCCTTGAGGCAGGGGAGGGGCTTGCACCTGTCTATACTAAATGTACTTCCCATGGGAGGCCTTCCCTTCTTGTAGGAGGGAATGGGGGATGGGTTGGGAGGGGGAGGCTGGAAGGGCGGGAGGAGGAAAGGGAGGATCTTTGATTGGTAGTTAAAATGAATAAAAAAAAAGTCTTAATAAGAATGGTCCCACTGGGTGGTGGTGGCGCACGCCTTTAATCCTAGCACTCGGGAGGCAGAGCCAGGCAGATCTTTGTGAGTTCAAGGCCAGCCTGGTCTACAGAGCGAGATCCAGGAAAGGCGCAAAGCTACACAGAGAAACCCTGTCTCGAAAAACCAGAAAAAAAAAAAAAAAGAATGGTCCCATGGGCTCATATGTTTGAATGCTTAAGCCCTAGTTGGGAAGGATTAGGAGGCATGGCCATGCTGGAGGCAGTGTATCATTAGGGGAGGGCTTTGATATTTCAAAAGTCTGTTAGCTCTCTCTAACCTGTGCTTGTGGATTAAGATGTGACTCTCAGCTGCTACTCCAGCCATGGATACATATTTTCAGAGCTGTCCATTTGGCAATGGACAATCAATTGGTGTGCTCTTTTTGGGGGAAGGCCACCTCTCCCATTCCCAGTTTTGCTCAGTTGTTACCTACAATTCTTTGTGTAGGGTTGAGGCCTCATGGGGTTTTTCCCAACCAGTTTGACATGTTAGTTTGAGTTGTCCTTGTTCAGATCCCTTTGTTCAGTCATGACGGTGAGACCTTATGGGTGTGCTTCTGATGTTCCTAGGAGACACAATCTCACAACAAACTCCCTCATCCCCTGGTTCTTACCATCTTTCTGCCCTCTCTTCTGCTGTGTTTCCTGAGCTTTAGGCATAGCAGTGCTTTGTATTTGTATCCACTGGGACTGGGCTCCACTCCTCTTCATTTTGATGGATTGTTTTCTGTAGTGGTCTCCATCTGTTGCCAACAGAAGTTTCCTTGATGAAGCATAAAGACTTAACTTATCTGTGGGTACAAGGATACATATTTATAAATTGTTGTGGTGCTTTGAATAAAAATGAGTCCCATAGCTCCTAGATGTTAATGCTTGGTCACCAGGGAGTGGCACTATTAAGAGGTATGGCTTTGTTGGAGTAGATATGGCCTTGTTGGAGTAGGTATAGCCTTGTTAGAGGAAGTATGTCACTGGGGGTGGGCTTTGGGGTTTCCAGTGTTCAAACCAGGCCCAATCTCTCTCTCTTTCTCTATTCCTGATGCCTGCCAATCTAAATGTGGAACTCTCAACTACCTCTCCAGCACCATGTCTGACTGCTTGTCACCATGCTTCCTGCCATATTTAACAATGGACTAACCTCTGAACCTGTAAGCAAGTTCCAGTTAAATGCTTTCCTTTATGCAATGATCATGGTGTCTCTTCATGGTGATAGAACATTAACTAAGACAATTGTTAGGGATTGTGCTGGTTTAGTAAATTAGTGGTTGTAGATTCTCCTCCAATAACCATGATTTCACTAGCACTGAGTAGTTAGCTAGGTCTCCAGTACTAATCATAGTATCCTTCTTGCTGAGTGAGTCTTAAGTCTTATTAGAAAGCTGTTGGCTACTACTAACATACATGTATGCCACTGCTGTACCCTTAGGGTTATCATGCCATGCTGGCCATTGATGTGGTTCAAAGGCATCAGACCTAGATAGAACTGTTGTTTGCTTCCCTCTTTAGGAAGCTTGCATGGCATCCTCTGATACCATGAAAACTAGTCCTCGGGGAGGGCATGTTAAAGTCAGTTCCAGCTTAGGGTCTCTGAAAACTTGTTTCTGAAGTGCTTGGTGTCTTCAGCAATAGGGACCTAACTTTCCACCTCTGGGTGGGGTGGGGATAGGGAGGTAACTAAAGGCAACAGCAATAGGCTGTATGTTTTAGAAGTCTCTTATATATCCCTGGCCAACAACTCAGAAGAGTGTTTCTCACATCTTGTATGGGGGTTTTTGACTCTTGGAGGAAGCACCATCAGCCCAGATATGAAAAGTATATTAAAATATATGTATATGTATACTCAGAGTTACGTGTATTATATATAGACTTGAGGGGTTTTTGGCTTTGATTTGAATTGGTTTGTTATGGTTTGGGGTTTGGTTTTTGGTAAATAGTTAATATTATGATTCCTTGTGGCTTTTTCAGAAATCCTTATTGTTATTTTAACCATCTTCTTTCTTCTGTATTTACCTCCCTCTGCCTTCCCTAAGGAACCCGCCCAACCATCCCTAATTTCTGTGAGGATATGTAGTCTCTATTGTTGGGGTGCTGAATATTGCTATACCACATTACAAATAGCCTTTGATAATATTTAGAAGTAATATGAGAGCCATCAACTCCATTCCCTATGATGGAGAAAGGAAACCTACATAAAATTAGGTTACCTGCTGTACTTGAAGCAGAGACCTTCCCTGTAACAGATACCTTGTAACTGGCAGAGCAGTTCATGGGTAGTCCCCCAAGATCAAGTAAATCCAGAGGCAAATTTAAATGTTTCTCCTTTATCAGTAGCTGAAAGTTTCTTTTCTTAAAAGTTGGGAAGTAAGATAGATGGGAATGGAAGGAGAAAGGAACTTGTAATCAAGGAAATCAATGCACAGAATGATGTCAGTGGTAAACTATAAACAAAATTACCAAATCTCTGGTTTATATATGCTCTGCTATGTGTAAGCCCAATTCTAATCACCTTTGCATTCCTAACAGTATCTCAGACGTAGGCTTATTGGCACAGGTGATTCCTGAGCTAAAGAATGAGCATGGCCAGCCAGAAGTCTCAATCTCTCTCTCTCTCTCTGTGTGTGTGTGTGTGTGTGTGTGTGTGTGTGTGTGTGTGTGTGTGTGTTTTCAAAAAGAGGTGATTCTTAGTTAACCATGAATACCTCCATGCAAGAGACAGTTAAATTCTTCTAGCCTCCCTGGGAGGCTCAGGAGCTCAGTGGTCACTTCTTTTTGTATTATTGTACGTAACTTCTTTTGTATTATTCTTGGATTACAGCGTCCTGCCATAGTAAAACATTACTTGCTGAGAGCATGTTAATAAATGACTTCTTAAATGCCCCTGATTTCTTGAAGCCCATTTTCTATCGTTCATGGTCTCTGCTGTAATCGCCATTGTTCCTCTTCTCTTCCTATTGTGCTATGTGCTGGGTTCAGGCTCCCGGGCACACCTTACTCACTAACTGATGCTCAGGACCTTTTCATTTAAGAGTCAAAGTTTTATATTTAGAAAGCTGGTACAAATCTTCCTATCAAATATCTATATGACTGCTGGGAGGTGGTGGTGCACACCTTTAATCCTAGCACATGGGAGGCAGAGGCAGGTGGAACTCTGTGAGTTCAAGGCCAGCCTACTCTAGGACAGCCAGAGCTACACAGAGAAATCCTGTCTTGAAAAACCATATATATACATATACATATATGTGTGTGTGTGTGTCTGTGTGTCTGTGTGTGTCTGTGTGTATACAAATATATATATGTGCGTGTGAAAAATATATACTTATGTGACTTATGGGAAGTATGCCTGTGTGTTTCTTCTTGTGTAAAATGGTAATAACAATAATATTTATTCACCCTCTGATATCCTTACTTATTTTTTGCTTATCATCTGTGGATTATGTCTTCATGACACTAAAAATATCCTTGCCCTGCAGCATACTCACCCCCTCACCCCCGCCTGTCACCATGGCCACCTACAATCTAGTGCTGATCCAGCACAGCAAGAGAGCCTGGAACCTGGAGAACCGCTTCAGAGGCTGGTATGACGCTGACCTGAGCCCAGTGGGCCACGAGGAGGTGAGGCACAGTGAGGTGAAACACAGCAGACAGGCATTGTGAGATGCTGACTATGAATTTCACATCTGCTTCACCTCGGTGTGAAAGAGAGCAATCCTGACCCTCTTGACAGTCCTGGATGCCATTGACCAGATGTGGCTGCCAGTAGTCAGGACCTGGTGCCTCAGTGAGCGACACTATGGGGGTCTGACTGGTCTCAATAAGCAGAAACTGCTGCTAAGCGTGGTGAGGCACAGATAAGATCTTATGATGGTCCCCACCCCACCCCACTCCCACCCCCCCCAACCCACGCCTCCAATGGAGCCTGATCATTCCTTTTACAGCAGCATCCATAAGGATCGCAGGTACGCAGACCTTACTGAGGACCAGCTGCCCTCCTGTGAGAGCCTGAAGAACACTGTTGCCAGAGCACTGCCCTCCTGGAATGAAGAAATTGTCCCCCAGTTATATTTTATGCAGCATATGAAAAAAAGTGGAGCAGAATAATAGATATTCAAACCCTGCCCATTGTGGGAAGCGGAGTGCCAGGAGTTAGGTTTTATTGAGAAGCCATGAAAACCCAAGAGAAAGGGACATGCAAAGTAAAGCAGCAGATAGGGACCTTTTTATTAATTAAATTCATTCATGATTATAGCATATTCTGGTTACTCTTATCCTCCACCCTTTATCTTTTTTCCACCTTTTTCAATTCCTCTTCCTCACTACAAACCCCTTCCTCACATTCATATCTTTATTGTTTTGGGACCCACTAAATTTAAACAAGTCCTTCTGAGTGGCCGTGAATTTGGAACTATCCACTGGAGCTTGGTGGACTCAGCAGCAAACACTCAACAGATGTCAATGACAACCCCTCTCCCAGAATCCAGCGGTAGCCAAGAGTTCACCAGGGAGGGGTAGAGCCCCTTCAGTTCCTCCCCACTCATGATTGATCACTGATTCCACCTGTCTTGTGTTGTTCCACTGCAGATAACTAAAGTGTAAATCTAGTTAATCTCATCAATAAAAACCAGGAGTCAGATATAGGGGTAATAATCTGAAAGATCAGAGAAACAGAGGAGCAGTACCAGTGACTTCTTACCTCTCCAGATCCTCCAACCAAAAGGGTCAAGATCCTGTCCGCCCCTCCCCCCAACTTCCTATCTCTGCCTCCCAAGAACTGAGATTAAAGGTGTGAGTCATCACTGCCCAGCTGCTATAGTTAACTAGTGGCTAGCTCTGCCCTCTGAACTCCAGGCAAGCTTTATTTGTCAGAACACAAACAAAGTACCACCCAACAGATAACCTAGCCACCCTGAGTCCATTGATGTAATGACTGTGTCAAACTCAGAAGACTGCATTCTCCCAAGTTCTTTCTGCCCCCTCTTCCATGACATTCCCACAGCCATGGAAGAGGTGATATAAATACCTTGTTTAAGACTGAGCAGTCAGTCATCACTCGAAAATCCATGGGTCCCTGAATTCACT